>VXAB01010186.1:135430-307031 GCA_013399175.1 Odontophorus gujanensis
AAAAAAAAAAAAAAAAAAAAAAGGGAATAAGGAATTGTAGGTGGCTTAATTGTAGGTATGTCCTTTGGTATCAGAAATTTCTGGTCATTTTGTTCTACAGTAAAAAGAAAGGCATGCTGTGTTTCAGTTCAAGATGTAAGTATTAAAATGTGTATTACTTCATAATATCTTAACACAGCTAATGATGTAAGTAGTTATTCNCTATCTCTTTTTGCAAAATCAAATAGGACAGATGTTAAGAGGAACAAAAGGACACTTTCAGAATATTTCTGTATGATATGGAAGACCCTAGATACAGGTATATTCTCTTTCATTCTGTTTTCTATTGTCAAGCACCTTAATTTGCTTTTTAAAGCAAATGTTAGCAAAACAGGACCTACTTTCTTTCGTAAGTGTGGGTGTACCATGTATGCGCTGGACCCATAAAGTGCATTATATTTTCCAGATCTATGCAAGCTATCTTTTTGTTTCCCCTTCATACTAAAGGGAAGGTTACGGTAGTTTTGCCAAAATAGGGTTTGATCACCTTGCTGAAAGCTTAAAAGCAAATTTTATCTGATTTGAGAAGAACATAGTTTTTGATGTACCTGGTTTCTGCTCTTCTAACCAATTAAGAACATGACTCACAAGGACCCTGTATTGAAATGAATTTACTGCTCATTATGCTCCAGATGCTGAGCTGGTGATCATCTCTCTTTACACTCTGCTTCTCCTCCCTTTTCATGTTGTATAGGCACAGATTTGCACTGACAATGAGAAGGAAATTGAATTCTGCTGGATTTCGGCAAATCAAAGCAGTCATTTCACAGCCCTGGTATGTAGGAGCAAAACTTAGCAAATAATTGCATCATAAACTCTACAAGCTACAGATTTAGTGTGCATTTGTGCATAATACTTGCACCTGATTCCGTTAAGGTGTCAGAAGATGTTTTAAAAGGATTTCTAACATGAATTTCTGCAAGCTGCAAGCTGTGTTTGCTGTCATGTCAATCATAATTCTGTTTGACTTTACTGATGTTCTTGGGCTGGTATGTTTAAGATTAATGAGGCATTAACCCTCAATCAAGGAGCTACTTGAGAATATTCATTTAATTTCAGTGAATTGTGTAGCTGTATTAATTAATATCATTTGACCTTCGTATTTGCGTGGAAAGACGTATAGCACTTTTTTCTATAAGCAATGTCATAAAATTGAATTGATGGCCTGTCAATTAATATAAGCTGCATACTGTGTTTGCATGCAGATTTGAGAATATATTTCTGTAGCAGTGAGAGAGAACTCAGTCATTTGGGTGACTTTGAAGCCAAAGGCCATTCTTAAGCTTTTTTCTTTTTGTTTAGAGCATGGTGAATTAGAGGTATTCTGGAAACTGACATAATGCATACAAAGTTCCTCCAATGTTAATACCTTATTTCATTTAAAATGTAAATAGGTGTTTGTCACCACTTCTGCCTACATGGATGTGTGCTTGTGCACAGTTGGCACTATGTGTGCTACGTAGCTAGAGAAATAACGTATTTAAATAAATGAAGATAAATTGAAATATAAGTCAAAGCAAGCAAAAGCTTCAAAGATAGAAAATAAAGCTCGTCAGTGTTGTTTCATCATAATTCAAAAGGCTGCTCAGATGTTTTTTTCATTAAATGGCTGCTTCTTGCACAGCTGCTGGCTAACTCCCAACAAGGTGTAAATGTAAATGAGCATTTCTAGTTAAGAAAGTAACAAAGGTAAAGAAACCACAAAGGGCAGAAAAAAGCTTCTGATAAAAAGGAGATTGTGCCAAAACCAAGTCTTAAGGACGCCTGGGGAAATAAATAAAAAAAATGTTTGCCCAAATGGTGCTGAATGCTGCCTGTCAAGATCTCAGTGGGTGAATTTTGCATGCTTTGTCTATATGTAGAATTTGATCCTAAACATAAACTAATCAAAATCAATTTGGAAATCAAATTATTTGTGACTTTGATATCCTTATCCTCTTTAAGCTGTGCTGTGGTGCACATGCTCTGTGGGCCATGGGGTCTGGCTGCTGTCTGGGCTTGGCCATCGCTCTGCATTTCTGCACATTTCTGTTCAGATATTAAAAGGCAATGTACAAGAGGTGGAAGCAGAGGTAAGTGATGCAGAGGTGTACAGCGTTTCCAGGATGCATTTAGGAAAACCAAACCTGACCTTTGAATCTGGCAAAGGATGGGAAGGACAACAAGGAAGTATATAAGCAGCATTATCTTTCACCATTGAATGCAGGATTTTGAAGCCTCTCGCTGTTTCTTCCTTAGATATTTAACATCCATGGCAGAAATCGAAGATAAATTATTTAAATATGAATAATGAAAAAAGTGAAATAATAATTTACCTATATATTTATAAGAATGAATAAGCAGTTCATACTCATGATAGGAGATTTAGCTTTTAAAAGATTAAATTGCACATAGCGCATCTTTGTAATTCAATGTGACTGCAAAGTGCATTTATTATTGTGAAAGCGTGTAGAATATATTGTAAGAATGTGACATGAATAAATTTTATCCAACTTCCAGTCATTACTAGAAATATGAACCTTGCTGAAATATTGACAAAAGATATCTTACAAGAAATTTTTTTTTGCTCTATATTGTGATGTAGATTATTTGAAGTAGTACTTTATGTGACTGTACTTATCTAATGTTTGCCCTTCTGTGTTGTTAGCAAGTTATTCTGTTTCCATCTGCCCATCTTCAAAACAAACGTACATAATCTGTTTTGTAAAGAAGTGAACAAGGGAAAAACTAATAAGAATGAAGTCTCCAGTTTAGGAGGACCCACCAATTCATAACCTCTTGTTGCCCTTCCCTTTCTGTCTGTCATCCTTCTTCCTTGTCTGCCTTCTCTCCACCCTTCAGGAACAGGTAATTCTCACGAACAAAAAGGAATGCCAGTTTTATATGAGAAGAGTGACTTGTGGATCTCATGGAAAGAAGTACTCGGTCAAACTGATCAGATCCTCTGCAGCACAATATTAGTGATTTGGTCTCCTTTTTTCCTCTATGAACCAACAGCTATTTAATTCCTTTTCTTCGTATCATACCCCTTTTTCCTCACTAATCTTCCACCACTGTGGTTTTCTATGTAAATGAAAAAACAAGTTAAACCAGTAAGAATTCTCTACTGGCACACAGATATTAGAATGGCTGCAAGATATTACAGTAGCTGATGTAATGCATGATTTAATGAATCTCAGTCTCATTTTAGCCAGCACCTAATCTTATCCTTTAAAAATGTGGCATCATGGAATATTTATCTATGATGCTATATAATTTGAGGCTTAATACATTTTCCAAACCTTCCTCTTTTTGACAGAGGTTAGTGGCTGGATAAGCAGTGTATACTGAAGCTGTCTCAGCTGGCAGTGAAAACCCAGCAAAGGTGACTCTTTTGTCATTGATTCTTGGGGAGTTTTTATCCAGCTGGATGCCTTCTGCATGGCCACCATAAATTAGTTTTGTGTCACTGCCTCTAACAACCACAATACACTGATAGTCTTTAAGTGATGGTTTCTATGATCTGCGACAAGATATAGCCTTATTTTTCTGCTCTGTTATATTCAAACACAGTCTTTCTATTATTAACATGCTGTGGTAAAATAAACATAATTTTTAACTCTTTTAAAAGTTATAGCAGTATTTTTCCTTGCACCTCATAAATGCAGTCCTTACAGGAGGTGTAAACTGTTAACAAGCAGCTCCAAAGCACAGCACTGTACAAGGCTCTATGAAGAAAATTAACTCTATTCCAGCAAAAAACAGGACAAGAACCAAAAACGCCAACAAACCTTGTTCACATCAAAGTGTTGTTCGTTTACTGTAGTAAAGCCCCTTTGTTAAAAACATTGGAATTCTTTGATGTAGAGGGCTGCTCCGAAAGTAATGCCACCTGTTTTATTTTGTTGGCCCACAATGGTAGAGGTGGATGTTGGTGGGATGGCAGCAGAGATTGAACCTTCATGTCCCTTTATCATTACATTTTGTTGTTATCATTACATTTTGTTGCTGTGTGACAAATAGCAGCAGAGTGGCAGTCTGACAGAATGGCGTCTGATGTGGAAGTGCATATAGACAAAGGTGTGTCATTGAATTCCTCCATGGAGAAAAAATGTCACTCACTGATGCTTGCTGAATGTTTAGGGAGATCAAACAGTGGATGTGAGCACAGTGAGGCTGTGGTGGTGCATTTCAGCAGTGGTGGTATTGACAGCGGGTCACCTCCACTGGTACCAATTTTTATCAGCATGGCATGCATGTTATCACCTGTTAATCTCTGGAGAAAATGCATAGCTAATAGTGGTGGCCGTGTTGAAAAACAGTGTTTTGTAGCTGAGAACTTGCTCTATCAACTAGTGTTATTGTGCTCTTTGTTTCTGTTTTATGTTGTGCACTTTATATCTGTCGTAATTTTGGTGGAAATAAATAGGAGGCATTACTTTCAGAGTAACCTACCTAAAATGGAATACGAAGAGGATTTGTACGTGCACTGTTGTAGCATTGTATGTCACAGCCTTTCACTTCCCATTTCACAGACATTTCTGGTGAAGGTGAAGAATGCCCAATGAGAATACATACACCATGAGGCTCACCCACAACTTTCTGTCTTCTTTGCTGCTCTGGAGTATTGAAGTGGTGGAGCTTTCACTCACTCCTGGCACTCAGTTCACTAGAGGTTGTTGTATAAAAGGAAAGATATAAAATAGATTACAATACAAGAAAATAAAGATATTGCTATGAAATGGAGAAAAGTGTAGATACAGGAATGAAAGCAGGAGGATAAGTGCAAGAATTTTTTATTTAATACACTAGAAGATGAATTGCAAACAAAAGGGTAAAGGGGAGGTATTTTGTTAAAGTTTATGATGAATCATGTCTTCCAAATAGATTTTTAATTGTAATGGATAAATGCTTTTTATTGTAAAATTCTTTTTTTTTTTTTTTTTGGTATACGGTCAAGTGTTTTTTCCAAAAGCAGATTTAGAACCTCAATAAAGTAAAGAACCAGGGCAAAATAACCTTCCAAACATATCTATGTTTGCATAAAGAACTGTGCTCAAATTAACTGTGTTTGGTTCTAGGCAACAAAGAGGTGAAAGAGGGTTTGTATGTCATAGTTTTGTTGTTACACTTGGGGAACAGAGAGACAGATGAATGACAGATGAGTGCAAAGGTTTTTTGTCTTGTTTACCTATAGCCAGAGGACAACTGAAGTTCCACTGTGGGTGATAAACATGGTGGATGTTGTACATACTGCAGAAGGTATCTATAAAGGATGAATTTTCTGTGTTCATTTTAATTAGTTCACACAGTTCACATTTATCCCAAGGGATTGCAGCCCATGGAGAGAGCCTGTGAAGGAGCAGAGAAGTAAGGAGTAGAATGAGAAACTACTGTGTTCTGACCCTACCCCCTGTGGTCAGGGTACTCCACAACGAAGGTGAGCGTGGGAAAGGGAATATATGTTCCTGGTAAGTGATCTTCCTGTCACTGTCTGGACACAGGAGCTTTGGTTTCTTGTCCTCCCCACTTTCTCCTTTTCCTGTCCAGTGGGAGTTGAAGAGCTGGATGGATGTTTAACTTAAAGCCAAGAGTAGCTTACCACAAAGACACTGAATTTTTCAGCAGATCTGATCTTCAGAAACAGATATTTTATCATTGAAAAAATGTTTGTGCCTGATATGCTCTTTCCTTTTCACTTCACTTGTAACGCATAGAGCAATGAGAGATCAGGCCTTGTACTATCAGTCTTCACAGCTTTGACAAGAGGCTGGAGAACCTGGCCACAAAAGTTTCCAATATTGATTACCTGTACACGCAGGAAGCAGTAATAACCATTCATAGATATATGAAGTTTTCCAGTTTTTCTGAGCTTTAACATGGGAATTTAAATGTAGGTACTTAGATAACTGGTTATCTAAGTTAACTGGTTAATTGGTCTGCTAACAAACAACTCTGGAGAAAAATCTCACAAAAAATGTGTACCTTCTACATCCTAAACCAATTTCATTGCCTTTATTGCTGCTTTCTACTTAATTAAATCAATGGTTTTACTGCTGTGTTTCAAATGAAACTGACACAAAGTCCCCAAAAGGTGCAGAAACCAATGGACTCATGAAAGGTCTGCTTTCCTCACACACATTTAAGATGTGTCACATCTGCTTTTCTAACCAAACTACATTTTTACACCATTGTGCCCTGAAATTTACCATGTAGCATCAAGTCGGAATTTTCCATTACCATTACAGAAGCATAAGCCCAATATCATACAATAAGGGAAAGAGAAATTATGTTGCAGATGTGTACTGCTACAGTTACAAGGAAAGTGCTACCTGCCCATCAAGCATATACATTTTTCCTTCTGACAAAAGCTTTTAACTGCATTTGTGTAACACACACCCACGTTCTATGGGTTTATGGAATCTTTTATCTAGGAATCCCTACAGATCAGAGAAAGCAACCTTTTCAGATAGAGTCTTTTATTTATTTTATTTTTTTTTATTTTTAAATAGTAATTATGTAATAATGATTATCATACTTTGCAATAGTGTCCCTGCAATCAAATAAAAGGTATAGATTGATTCAAGAGCCACTGTAAGTATTTTCAAGGGATTAATGTTTACTGAGAAACAAATTATTGTGCTATAAACTCTCTAGAATTTCTTTTGAAGAGAACCAGACCCCTTGAGAGGCCTTGCTCTCACTGCCATGGCAGATTTTTAAAGTCTGTTTCTGCAAGGAATAAATTGTAACCTAATAATTGTAACCTAACTTTTTCTAAAGTTGTAGCTGCTGAGTTTATCTCCCACTGACATTAATGCTACTGGTAGTCTTTATTAGCCTATCAGTCACTCTGATCCTCATTGTAAGATTACTGTAGGTTCATTAACACTTTAATTCATGATTAAATCTATGCGGTAGGTTGAAAGTATTGTTGTTGTTTTTAATTGACCTTATTCTATAAAAGCCATAATTGCTTAATCTGTTGCAATATTTAAAGCAGTTCTCCAGTTAACATGTAGTCTTTATTTGCATAGAGCCAATTTCCACATGTGATTTGTACAACTGTATTAAGCTTCTTTTCCAGATGTGCACTGATATGGGATTTTTGATATCCATAGTCTGGCTGTAAATACATGTTAGAAAATCTTCGGCATGTATTAAAGTACTGAAGTGACTGACATGTTGTTGTAGTATGACTATCATCACTTCCAGCTGGTAATTTCAATGCCATTCCTACTAAAAAAGTCCTGTCTTTAGTAAGACAAGTATGGCTGAAACAGAGTTATATAATAGTGTCTGATATGGTATGCATTTGTGTTGACACTGGAAGCACAAGTATCTGAAGGAGAGGTGCAGGCTACAGATGGGGATGAGATTTTAGATTATTTTTTTTTTTCATCAGTGGGTTATACCCTTACATCGTGCTAATGAAGGGCTGATTCTCATACCAGTGCTACTGAAAGAAAACTCAAGAAAACTCACTGTAACAGCAGTATCAAGATTGGCAGGTACAGTGCCATGAGAATATCTACTCAAGAGCATCAGTATGAGAGCAACATAGGAAAAATACTGCCACAGAGGCTGTGAAAAACATTGTTGTGGCAGGTTTGGGGACAAATACAGAGCTGCAAGCTGAAGGCAAATAAGATAGTTGCAGGTAGAAAGGCTTTGTGCAGTGCAACCAAAATACTGCCCACCATTTTCAGCCATTGTATCATGAAGGTAAAATATTGTGAAGAGGTTTTTTTTTTTGTGGAAGTGTTAATAACAATAAATTAGCTTTTTATAATAACCATCTCAAAATATTCAGATTCAAAGGAAAAGAGTTTAAAGCAACATTAGAAATAATGAGCATCCAGTACAGTCTCCTCCCAAATTCCCTCTTAGATGTTCACATTATTATTACTATTGTCCTTCAGTGTACAGATGACTTTCTTCTCTTAACATTAAAAAAATAACAGAAAGGCATTTGGCAAATAAAACCCTTAAAAGAACAGTACAGGAAATTAAGAAATACACAAATTAAAATTTGGACTTTAATCTTCTGGGAAAAAAAATCCTTTAAAAAATATCCTATTGCATTTGGAAAAAATAGATCACTTGCTCTAAAAAGAGCAGTCAAATTTATGAGTCAGTTGTCATTTCCAGTTTTGAAAAGCATGAATGTAGTATAATGAATGGTGTCTAATAGAAGGCACTGGACAGAGCTCCCCAGCAGCATTCTGTGTTGGTACTGACTGGTTCATAAATACAAATTACATATCTGTTTTTCTTGAGTTCATGGCAATGATATAATCAACTTTGAATGAAAAAAAAACCCCAAACCTGACCACTTACACTCAATCGCTTTCTCAGGAAAACTAAGAGACTAAGCATGGGCAAAGTATTTAATTTTGCATAAAATCTTATCAAATTTGGGTTTATTTTACACTCCTGTGCCATAGATATGTGTATGTACAGACATAACGCATGTACACTTACTTCTTATTACAGACTCTATTAGTGGCCTTCAGTGTCTCTTCATCTCAAACAACACTGGAGAGAAGTTGTACTGCACTACAAAGGCTGAAAGTGCTATGATAGTAATTGCTTCAAGAATACTATTTTCCTTCTGTCAAGAGAAAGGTAAGGATCAATCTACAAGTCTTCTCTCTCATGTGTATTAAAAAAAATGTTTGAGATTCCACACATTATCACACTCCATTAATAGTCCCATTAATCTAAGCCACACTACAAGACATGAAAAACCTAAAATAAAGAGTGGTGTGTCCCTCTTTCTTTCAAGTCTGACTCTGAAGTGCTCCCATCTAACAACAGAAGGTAGAAATTACTCTGTTTAGAAGCTTTTTTTTTCTCCTTCAGTCACATAGTCAAAAGTCCCTGATGAGAAGGCTTTCCTAATCATTGTCCAATACCACTCAAATGTGATATTTTCAGAGGAGTAAATAGTTAGAAATAACTAATATTTGAGGAGTTTTATTTTAAAAAAAAAAAAGTGCAAGATCTCCTATGTATCTAGTGTCACATAAAGTTTAGGAAAAGGTTAGACAATTAGCTCTTATGTGCTGTTTTTTACATTTGGATGGAAGAAGGAGGCTTTACATTTCTCAACTTATTTCTGACAAGTTCTGAATTCTAGTCAATTATGTATGCAGCCACTTATCCAAAAAAGATTGAGCTGATGGTACAGACCGGGTTCACAAATGCTTCCTGAAAGCTTTCAGGTGATAAGATAAAAGTGGATCTTGGACACTGCTGATTTGAAACCAGGACTTGAATTTGCGGCCTGTGGTTGGAAGGTGCTGTGTCATCTATTCTTCATCCCTAACTTGTGAATTTTTGCTGTTCATGAACAATTCATGAACTTCTATTTATCTTCAGCAATTGCATTATGAATCGAGGATTTAACTGGAATAAGATAATCCAGGAAATAGTAAATTTCAATTCATTTTTATGAATCTAATATATATTCACCATAAGAGAGCAGAGATGTGAATACATTAGAGATAAAAATACTAGTAAGAAATGAACTCTTTCTGTAACTTCAGTTTAATTCTCAAAGACATTTAGCCAGCAATGGTGGCAGATCTGACTTTCTGCAGCTCTTGAATTTTCTGGGACTCTCTCCCCTCAGGATTGAGTGAATACATTTCTGTGGATTTTTGCTCTGTGATTTCTTATTTATAGTGGGCTATTTTGCAGCTTGATTCTATTTCTAGAGCAATATGGATCCACAGCTAAATGTTTTGGAAAATATTTCATTATTTCCAGGGGATTTCTTTCTCTCTCTTGTCTAAAAAAATAGCTTCTACATATTTGTTGCTGATAAAGCTGTTTTAAATCTTTTCTCTGCTTTCAAACATAGAATCCAGCATGATGTTAGGTAAGTGGTTTTCAGTTATACTAGTACACTCTCCAGGGTTTGCTGTCTTTGATTGTACAGTAATGCCAAAGCCCCATTGCTAGGCTGAGGGCAGGTGATAATTTTAAGATCCAGTGCATCATGAACTACAAAGGCTAGCTAGAAAGTGATGCTTTGAAGCACTGTGTCAAGCCATTTTCCAAAAGATTTTTTAAAATTCTGTCTTTGAGGTCAAGTATTTACATAAGATCTTTTATTTAAGTTTATTTAACTTAAATTCAAATGTCTTTAAATATCTTTAAATAAGAATTTTAAGCTTAGCATATATGTATTGATGTATTAGCTCCCCAGATAGAGGTGAAGAAGTCAGAGGATGTGATGAAAAATTTAGCACATTCTGAAGATTTCATAGATGACAAGTTGTTGGTCTGTCAAGCTAGTATGTATGGTATTCATGATAAGAACTACAAAACACTTGCAGTGTATACTTTGCTTAAAAAGAAGTATATTCCTTGAACCAGTAACAGCATAAGGCTAATACTGGATTCTATGTGTTTACAGGTAAGTGGTCTAGTAGCTTTTGGAGTTTTACAAAGAAAGCCAGGGAAGAAAATCTTTTGAGAGCTAGAGAGAAAGGGGAAGTCGCTTGTGGAAGTGCCATCATCCGAAGCAAGATGCAGATGGAATTGAAAGAAAATTTCCTGGGCATGTTTCCTCCCTTAGAAATACCTCAAACTAAAAAAAAAAACACCAAAGAAACCCTAAAACTAAAAAAACCCCACAATAAATAAATAAATAAAAAGGAAATAAATAATGCTTAAATCATTGCTTTTAATAATTATTTTCAACATCTCTGTAGCCCTACTGACACATAAATGGACGTGGAAAGGGAAACACAGAACTCATGTGCTAATGTTTAACCTGTGAACCAATCCATCCACATAGGATAACAAAAAGGCAACACACAAACCTGTAATTTTCCTACAAGAAAGATCATTTAAATCAGCTCAACTTTTTTCCATATATAAAGCAAATAAACTATCAGCCTTATCTAAAGTCTCCAATCTCAAGACCATTAAAATAAAGATCAGATAAAGCTCAATACTTCCTGATGAGTTGGGCATGCCGTTGTTTCTTCAAGATGTACGAAGAGAAATCTGACATGTGCCATAAGTAGGGAGAGAAAAAATGTTATTTCAGAATAACATAAATGGATAAATGAAAATTAATATGTTATCAGAGACAAATAAATTGGACATCTTCTCATTTACAGATATTTAAAAATAAGCACATCAAGATACTGCTATGAGGGCATTAAATATAAGGCTTTTAGCCTTCTGCTTAAAGACTGTACTAAATAACAACATATTGCTAATTGAACAGATGTTAAAATTACATGATGACATAGTTCACTTTATTCTGTGGAGCTGAAGTCTGAAACCTAAATGTCATAACAACTTAAAACTGTAAGACAAATATTCCAGAATATTTTTTTAAACAGAACTTTGAACAAAGCCAGTGGTCATGGGGCACCATTAGCTTAGAGTTGCCTTTTGATATCAAGACAAAACGATTAAAAATAGTATTAATTAGGAGTATTCAATACAAATCAAATGATCCTTTCTCTACAAAGAAGAAGGGAACGACACGTTCGATCTAACCAGAACTCCAAAGCTATAATCGTTATCCTTATTCAACTCCTTATCCAGAAAACAAGTGCTGAAGGTGCTATAAATTGTCAGTAAATAAAAAGTGCTTAAGAAACCTGAGGTTAAACTAAACAACCACAACAAAAGCAGCTGTAGCAGAATGGTAAATGTACAGAGTGGTAAACTTTTTCTTTTCATGTCTTTTCATGTGGAAGTTGATTCATCAGTTCCTTTTTGTTCAGTGGCAGATTTCAGTGTTTTGTCATGAAGGTAAAGGATCAAGATGCCAGCCTTCATGGCTTGCCCTTCCTGATGTTGGTGGTAATGCATAACTATTTTCAAGTTGAAAGTGATTCATGAAGTGTTTGTGGCACAAAAATTTATAATACATCAGCGACCACCACAAATGCTTTTAGTACGTATTTCACTGCAAATGTCTAGTATGTTCACGTACCCACTGGTAGTGAAATGAACAGCTCTTAAAATAGAGTAATAAATTTACAGTGGTTGTTGTTGTCTTGTAGATGTCCTTTGCTAGGAATACATTATGAATTTATAAAGCATTAAATGTGCATATGTTTATATAATTCTTTTACAAATACAGAGAATCTTTATGTTTTTGAGGTTATCAAATAATAATTATACAACTTTTTTCTCAAATCTTATCTCCTTTGTGACAGCATCTGCGGCACTTCCTTCACCTGCTGTTCCAAGCAATTCTTTCATCCAAGAAATGACCTTTTTTGACCTTTTGCTCATCACCCACATACCACAGACCTGCTTTGTTATCAATTGCATTGCCTCTTTTTTGATTAGCAATGAAACCATTTTAGCTTCTACCGCAATAATCCTGCTTATCTGTTTACCCCATATAATTGCAGTATTGAACAACAAATTAGCTCTGAAGACATGGCACCAGGCACTGAATCTAATGATCCTTCATTGTACATAGATGACTATTTGGTCTTGTGTTACAAATGTGTTGGTGTTCCCAGTCTGAAATACAGCTTGGGTAATGCTGAGCGATGGTTAACACACGCTCTGTTGTGAGTAGCACTGCCCTTACTCAGCAGGCAGCCAGCGATAAGCTGCTTAACCCTTCAATTTCATGAGTTACACACAGGAGAAAGACTGTCCTCTTGCTTCCTGATGCTGATTAGATCAGAAGCAAATTAGTCTGATGACTGTGCCCTGCCCAAATATTTTTGGGAATTAAATTGTCTCCTACGCCATTTACAGTTGTTTTATTTACTCCCACTGAAGATGGATTCATAAGGAGGATGCACTGCGATAGGGGCAGTTGGAATTAAGGGTTGTGTCTCTAAGTGTGGCAGAAAGGACAATAGAAGTCTAAAGTGTACATCCACACGTGAGTTTGAAGACACTGAAACAGGCTGAAAGGAGGCAAAACAGATGGCCTGTGTGAAAGCTGGAGGAGCCTTCATTACCGCAGCTTCAGAAGACCAAAATGGTGCACAGTAGAAGAGGCAGGAAGACTAAAATATTTTGGTACAACTCGGGAAAACTCTCCTCTTTGAATAATTACCTTAAATTAATCTCATCTCCAGCTATAGGTTTTTAGTCCAGAAACTTCCAACAGCTTACTGGGCTGAATAAGTTTTAGACAGCCTCACGGATCCTCTTTGGTGTGCTTCTTGTTGCCAGCTCCATGGATCCCCAGGATAAGCCTGCTCTACCTCGTGCTCCACAGCCACAGCCTTTGACAGTGTGAATCTTCTCCCAGACATTCCCTCCATTCCAGAATTCAGCAGCCAAGAAAACAAGGACAGCTTATCTTCTGCTGACCAACTCTTCCAACAGTGCAGAGGCTGTTGTGTTTCATGTGCAGAGATTTATAGTTCAACTCCATTGCACATGCTAAATACGTAGTTATATTCTAGAACTAGGAGTACAGCCTCAGAAAGATCAAAATTAATCTATCCCCTTTATCAGCATTGTCAGAGCCTCTGAAAGATGTATTATTTCCCTCTTTGGTCACTGTGTTTCAAAAGAACACGGGAGAGATTCTCCAGAAAAGAACAGAATAATGACAATGATCAGAAATGGAGAAATCATGAGGAAATTTCGACAAAAAGAGTTGGGGAATTGCATAAAGGACAAAGGAATACTTTTCAGAGAAGGAGGAGGAAAAAGGATGACATGAAAACTTGTTTTCTTTTCATTAAAGAATCTTGCAAATGGGAATGAAACAACTGTTCTCTATACCTAAGGGACAGAACAGATGGAAAAGAGCTTAAAAGACATAAGAAAGGCTCACATTAGAAGATAAACTCTCTAAGCAATAGGAAGTACATTGCTTACTGAGTTGCTGAATTTTCATTGCCAAAGATCTTCAGAAATGAATTAAGAACAGCACAGTCACAGTTCTCTCAGTCTGAAGCACGAAGGGACAAGGTGACATCTCAGGAACTCTCCAAGGTTTTGATCTGAAACTCCCATCCCATCCCTGTTTCTGAGCTTTGTGTGAATTTAGATTTCCTCAACCTGTACAATTCTGCTTTTTCACACATATATTAGTAAATATGGATTTAGATATCTTTTACTGCTGAGAATAAAGGTAAAATCATTTTGTAGTAGTTTAAAGGACTTTTGGTCTCCGTAGTCCATGAGCTGGACACACGAGCCCCCTCCAGAATTAGAAGGGTGAAAAAAGAAAAGCAGGAAGCCCACAGAGGTGGATTTAAAAATCCATTTTGAGGTCTTCAGATGAAATGAGTTAGGGTTCAGCCTACCGGGGTCACAGAGTGGGACATACATCATGAGAGAAGCAGTAGTAATAACTTGATATTACATTTTGATCCTGAAAATGTGCATGACTAATTTTATACATCTCGGTAATCTGACAGATTAAACAATGTGGAGCTAAAGGTTTCCAGCCATTAGTGTAACACTGTTGATGATGAGCCATAAAACATTCTGAGCCTATCGGTGGAAACAACCCTGCTTCATAAATTAATGTGATATGGTACATTTCTTCCCCATTTCTGCTGAGTTTGGTGTTTAGAGGACCCAACAGCACAGGCCGAGCCTTGAGATAGCAAAAGGAACAGGCTGAGCACCAAAGGCACAGGTAGAAGTGCTGGGTTGTGGATGCTTGCATTGGAGGGATGTATGTGCAATTGACAGCTGGGCTTAGAAATATCGTGGCTGCATTTATTTTCTGCACATACGAAAGAATTTATAAGGGCATTATTCATGGAAAGCTTTCCTTAAAGAACCATACACATAGGATTTAAAGCTTGCTTCCTCTCATCTCCTGTTCTGTTGTCACTGTTTTCCATTTTAAATCCATGTATTAAAAACAACTCTCTGTCTTACCCTCACAGTACCCATCTATGATTGACACCGGTTTACACGTTGAATTAAATCCCAGTGGCATTAATTTATCAACTGGAGGTTGAGCAGTGCAAAAATATTTGATCATTACAGAATTAACGTATTGAAAAGGACAAGGCAGTGCTCTGGCAGGTCCTGGTGGTTTGTTTTCTTTGGAACTTTCTCACAGGGAGCTGCAATCAGCGTGGTGCGAGAGCAATCCCTGTGTGCAGGGCTGTGCCGTGCTCATTAGCAGAGGATTCGAGTAAGACTCGGTTTCCTCTGGGCAAGAGGAAGGGGAGGAAGCAAGCAGAGATGCTCGAGTAACGCTAAGGGCACGGTTTTAACCAGCAGATTCCCAAGTGCCGCTCGCTGTCTATTTATTCAGTTATTCGGCTTCTCGCATGCAGCACCGACAGCCCATGCCCCACTCTCCCACCGAAGCCCACAGCTTTCCGGGACAAGCCCCGCGGCCGTGCGACCGCGGACAAAAAGTTGGGACCACGCGGCGCTCCGGCCCCAGCTGCCGGCAGTGCGGGGCGGGGGGCGATGCTCGGCGGGGCGCTGCGGGGCGCTGCGGGCCGCGCTTCGGAGCCCCGCGGGNNNCGGCGCTCCCACCGCGGTCGGAAAGTTCCCGGGGCCGCCCGGGGGCTGCGGGGCGGGCGGAGGGGCAGCGCTCGGGGCGCCGCGCTGCGCTGTGGGCGCGGGGCTCCGGGTCGGCTCCGCCGGGCGCCGCGGGAGCGGTTACGGGCAGAGCGGCACGGCGGCGGCTCGGGAAACCGTAAGGAAGGACGAGGAAAATGGCCAGGCGGGGGGCAGCCGAGTTACCGTGTGAGAGAGTGGAGGTGTTTAGCTGCTGGAGAACTACTTGCCTTGAAGTCGTCGCTATTTACTTCCACGGTAGGCTGTACATCATTGCGTTTTCTCCTGCACGTTTCCGTCCGTGAACAGGGATGCGCGTGCCCTGGGTGCGCGCTCTCCTCAGGTGAGGCAGCGCTAAGCGTGGGTTGCGTGTCCGGGTGGTTGCACCTGGAGCCGCCCCGTCCAGCAGAGGTCCGGCTCGGCACTGTGACAGCGGCACATCTCCTGCGTTTCCAAAAACTGTAATATGGCTGTTGGAGATCGTGCTGCCAACGTGACATGGTTCACACAGATGGGGAAACAAATGCGGGCTCGTGTTTGAAGTGATTCACAGCGCCGAGGTGTGAAAGATCTTGTCCTGATCTGCAACTTCTGTCGGTCTGCTCCCTGGCTTGGGGATGGGGTGTAGAGTGATCGATTCTTGTGTACTTCTGTAAAAAAAAAAATCCAGTTTGTTCAATGTGAATTGAATTTGAAAATATAATAGACCCAGAGGATGGTGTCCCAAGATGTAAAGTCCCTTCTCTCACTTTTCACTCTACACTTGATAATGAAGGGAGTGGGGACACTATGTTACGTTTGTCACATAGTGCGGAAACCACAGGGTGCATGGAACATAACGGTAGAAGCAAGACTTTTGTGTTCTGTGTTGGAGACCAGATAGTCAGCCACTTGGCAAAATATGTATTTGGGATGTCAGCGAGGTGGTGGGGAAGTAGATTTCCAGTGCGTATCTCAACAGATCACTTGGCTTTTAGGATGGTATTTGGCATCACGTGCTCCACTTATCAGGGCTATAGCAGTGGCTTAGAATAGCTCAGACTATGGGAGCTTTACCTTTCCGTTTTGTTCTTCCACTTGAACAGCTTTAAGTCCCTAAGGATTTGGGAAGCTATGTGGTATTTCTGTTTATAGGTCCAAAATTACCAAGACTACTGTGTCATGGCAGCTTTGGAGGCTTGGCTGCACAGGTTGCATTTACAATTCGTTCTTTGGTAGGTAGATTAGACAAAGGATTTGGCATTTCCTGAGATGGAGTTTCTGTTTATAGTTGTCAAGGCTGTATTTCCTTTTTCTATCGGTACTTAGCTGTTGGTACTTAGCTGACAAATGTAATGAATGAAATTTGCAGAATGCTGATGATTTTTATAGTTCTTGTAATTGCGGTACTTGTGTCCTTGAGGTGATGAGAATGCTCTTCTGGCTTCATAAAAAGATATCCTTAAGTGACAGAATACTGGCAGGAGCCAAGTGTTGAGGAAGAGTGCAGAATTGTTAATTCCTGGATGCATAATGTGATGCTATCCCTCTATGAAGTACAAGTGCACATGTAGGGTTTCAGGTCTGATCCTCAGCACAGTGCATTGTTGCAGCGACTCCTGCGCTCTGCCTGGCGTGCACTGCTTCCTGCTGCCACGGAGAACGTGATGGCCTTAGGCCACAGCTGCCAGGAGGTGCGTTTTGAAGTTTCTTCTTGCTTCCCAGGCTGCAGCCCTCCACAAAGCCCCTTTGAAGTTAAACGTGGAATAGCAAGACTAAAGGGGACTGAGCCCTCGCGCAGCCAGCCCTCCGCCCCGGGCAGGATCAGTTTGTACCTGTGTCATCTCTGATGGATGTTTGCTTAGTTTTTCTAATTCCCCTCTCTCTGCTTTTGCTTCTCCTGCTTTTGCTCATTTATTTCATCTCATGTTTTTGTTTTTTTTTTCCTCAGTATATGCTCTTCCTTCATTTTTTTTGTCATTCCCTCCAAATGGTTTCTCCCCTGTTAAGCCCAGTTAGTCCCTGTGTCAGCTCTTCTTGCTGCTCTCTGCGGGACCTCGTGCTTCTCTGACAGTTCCACACATCCCCTGCTTTTGCTGGGTGCCCTGGGCCCGGCACTGCTGCCCCTGTACCAGCACAGTGACAGTACTGGGATGAGCTGTAATGGCACTCAGGAAGGCTGTGGGGGGTTCTTTAATCAAGAATGTTTTGCTTGCATCTCCCCACTGTTTTGTGCTCCCCGGAGGTTGGTGACAGTGCAGTAAATGTATTTGGCATAGACATTTATATTACAAATAATTTCTTCATGGATGTTGATTACTATTGATACTGCTTTAGGAATAGTGTAGTAGAAGAAATGATAGAACCATATTTATCTGGTTTTGGATTCAGTACTATGGGGTTTTGGCGAAGTTGGCTCTAATGAGAAATAAACTGAGTGGATGTGGACTTCAAGACCTTTGGATTGACTTTTTAAAAATAAATAAGCACTTAAATTCATTACTGCAGATACATTTGAGAGGCACTGCAGCAGTGAAGTGGTTACATTTGTATAGAACAATATTTACTAACTGTTTAGTTAAAAGGGGAGAATACAGTGATCTTGCAGTTGCTGCCAGCAAATGACTGACCTGAGAGCAGATCCGTGTGTGCACTGAGATGGGTATCCCTGCAGTCACTGTGCTGGGGTGTATGGCAGTGGAGGTGCTGTGCTCTGTTTGGCAGGGCAGCCACAAGCTGTATCACAAATGCTCACTTTAATGTGACATTGCAGTCTGAGCACGGTCAGTGTAGTGGTGATGTATGCTTGGAATGTGTTTTCTGTATGTAACCAATCTCTGCTTCAGTCTTTGGGTTGAGTATGGCTGGTTAACGCTTTCCCAACTCAAAAGGTAAGTTGGCATCCTTTCTCTCATCTATGAATAGCTTGAACTGAGGCACGTGGCATGTCCCCAAAGCTTCACTGATGTTTTCTGGGGCTTGATGTTGTGGTAGAGGTAAAAATACGACTCGTGGGCAGAATAAAACAATTAAGCAAAAATTATCATAAGCTTCATCAGGAATCATGTAAATAGATAATTTTTAGGGGGACTTGATGGAAATTCTGTCTTCAATCTCACTTTATGCTGACTAATATATGTCACTGAAGAACAAAAGAGCTGTCCGGTATTCTTTTCTAATGGGGAAAGTTTATCTGTTTGGAAATGCAGAATGGAGGAGAGAAGGGCTAAGTTGAATAATTCACCATTATCTGTAGCTTTGAAATGGTAGTATCTGATTTTTAGATCTAATTGTTGCAATATATATTGTAAAGACAGAACTCCAAGCTCTGACCACAAGAAGATATATTATTTACAGTTATGAAAGGCATGGATATATTAAGCATACAGTTTTCCAAAAGCTGTAATAGGCTGAATAAAATGGACCTACTTTAACTGAGGCTGATATACAATACTACAGCTTGAGAGTATATGGCAACTGAAAATTATTTTCCTTTTAACTATTTTGTGCTTCTGGCAGAACTCTGATCTACTTTTTTTCTTGCATGTTGGCTTGTTCTATTCCATGTAGGAGTCTGGAGATGCTGTTGTATTTGTGTGTTTGTAAATATAGCATGGGAGTAAGGCTGAAGAGTATGGAAAGCAGGGAGTAGACAGGTCATAGACTAGCAAACACAGTAATAGTAATAGGTGGCTTGACTATCTATGGGTTTGATTCCAAAATCAGTGAAGTCAGTGGCAGATCTGTTGACTTGATTGTGCACAATTTGAGCAGGTAAGAACTGCAGTGATCCTTGAGAACAGAAAAGTCCTATCTCTGAGGATTTTTCGTAAGTAGTTAATGGGTACTCTTATTTTGTTGTTGTTACTTCTTGCTTTTAATTGTTTAATTAAATACTAGAAATTTGTAGTGCCTATAATTATCTTGCTATACAAATTCTTCTTGGAAGTATAGTGCCATCTCTGAAGCTTTACATTCTGTATTCTTGAATATATTATTACTAGATAGATGCTGCTTTTATCACCTGTTCTGAATGTGTGCTTCTGTGATAAAACAGGAAATTGCTTATGAAGTTACTTGGCTAAATCTTAATATAGCAAAGACTACAACTTACTGCAAATAAGATCATTGTACTTGTGTCCTTTAAGTTGATGTGCTGGAAAGTGAATGTAAACTGAAAGGAAATCTCACTTGACTCAGGAAACCACTTTGGGGATGCTGGGATTTCACAGTGGTAAATAGCAGCAGCACTGTAGCACATGTAACATGCTGAAGAGCACAACAAAGCAGTAGTGTTTGAGTCACAGTATGGATTACAATTAGATATCAGGCAACATCGAATGCCACAGACGTGCTTGTCAAACCTTAAAAGTTTAGTTTTTACCACGTAGGTTTCATTTCTTCAGAATTTCCTGAGTTGGAAGGGAACCACGAGGATCATTGAGCCCAACCCCTGACTCCACAGGGGCAACCTAAGAATTATGTGTTTGTCCAAAAGCTGTGTCCAAACACTCCATGCACAGTGGCAGCTCAGGGCTGTGACCGGTGTCCTGGGGAGGATGCTCCATGCCTGACCACCCTCCGGGGAAGATCCTTTTCTGATACTCAATCAGAATTCCTCTCTTCTGCTCCGGGTTTTGTACTTCACAGAGAACAGAGAAGCAAGAATATTTCTAAGTGGGGTTTTTGACATATATTCAGAAAATCTTGATTGTTTCTGTAGTTTGTTATGGCTTTGGAAGCAGTTCTAAAATCCTCTGTATTCAAATAGCAAGAGTGAGGTATTGCAGCTAATTCTTGGAAATGAACAAGGCAAATGCATAAGTTTAGATGGGCAGGTGCCTCAGTGCCCAGCTCTGCAATGCACTGCTTGAGAGTGGGAAGCACTACACCTACTGGGAGGTCTGTCCACGTGAGGCTGACTGCAGTCACTCAAGACTTTATGAAAATTGCTGAGCAAATTCATATCCATTAAAGTAATTGCCATTCTACTTCAGATGGAAAGGCATGAGGGAATATTGTTACGGCAGGTGGAGCTGAAGGTCTTGGACCTGTGTTAAAGGGCAAAATATGCAAAATGAAATCACTGGTGCAGCATGTGTTGTGAGGATGACTGTAGGACCAGGCACAGCTGTTTGTGGTCAGCTTTACAAGTGCTCTGAAAGATGCAATCTTTCTTGGTTGGCAAAACACCTGAATACAGCCCTGCTCCAAGAAAATTTAGGGTACTAAAAGTTGTTACAGTTAAAAAAAAATAAAAATCAAGACTGTATTTTAAGCAATTCCTATTTTTAAAGGCTCTCATAATTGAACAAATAGTATTGAGAGCTGGAGTTAGTGAATACCCTCTTCCTGCTGTGTTTTGTAGTTCATTGATCTTGAGTCTATCAGGATGCTGGTTGTGACTGAAAAGTTTTCCTTTGCTTTTTGGCATTTATTAATAGCTTTTCTGCTAGATTTTTTTTTTAGCATCAGATAAAGTGTGAATACATTTTGATGTACTCTTCACAGAACCTTGCTCTTCTGCTCATTGGCAAGTTCCACTGCATTTCTCTGAATTTTATTCCCTCTGCATGTGGGTGCCTCATTAGACATGAGCAAGTACTGTATGATCAGAACAGTAAGAAGCCAGCCTGAAAAATACGGATTGTTTGCATGAGAAATTCAAGGAAATGAACTTGTGGTAGAAACTTTCATCTCTAAATGGACACTGTTTTGGAGGTATGTGCATGTGAAAATGTGGGTAGAAAATTTAAGAGGTTTAACTGAGGCAGTATTATTGCTTTTGAGTCCAAAGTCTTCTGATAGATCAAGTGGCTGTAGAGAAATATACAGGTGCAACAAAATCCAGTCTTACTGGGCAGCTGTTCTAAAAATAAAAGGACCAAAGATTTGTTTCATCGAAATCAGTGCTGTTATCATATGAGATAAAACAGCAGAGAATTTGCATCCTGCCCTGGTGAGAAGACCTGGTGTGGTTGCAGTTGGCTGCTTTGAACCTGAGTTGCTCTGTAGTCTGTCTTTGGGGTGTTTTATGTCTTTTTGACAAAATTTTACAAAAAACCTGACAATATATTATGGATTTTCTTGTTTTTGGTTGCAAAATTTGTGTCAAGCCTTTCAGAACCTTAACCAGCCCTAGAACTCAAAGTAAAACGTGTCTTACTTTGGTCTTGGAAAAAACAGCCTTATCTTCTGTGTTCCTCTCCATTGGATAAAGACAGTCTTCTTTCACAGAACTATCATGGCTGATGAATGGGCATACTCTTCCACTGCAAAGCCAGTTCTGGAGCTTCTACTTTATCTTTAGATGTGTTGTTTTATTAAATAGGTCTGAAATGTCTTTCTTTTTTTATTTTTTTTATTTTTGTGCCTGTTTTCCCACTGTATGTTGTAAGGGATCAACATTTTAAAGTTTGGGAAGAAAGAAATAGTCAAAATTGAATGGCATAGTGCCAGTGAAAAGGCTTTGGTGTTCTGTGAGAGAGCCAATATTGATGTCTTTGTCTGCCCTGGCAACAAAAATCCTCTTTCCTCCCAAGTATTGGTTTTTGATATAGTAGAGCCCCAAATGCATAGATTTCTTTTTTGGCTGCTAATTGAAAATATGGCATAATAATCGCTGTGGGTAGCAAAATAAACACTTCATATAAAAGTTCTTGCAATTTTTCTTACTAAAATAAGGGTTATGCAATGTAATGCAGTCATTTCATTGAGCAAATGAAGATCCTGTCAACAATCTCTGTAGGGAAATATGGAATACAATATAAACCACTCATTTCGGAATAATTTTCCATCTTCATTTTTATGCAGTGGTGTGAGCACTTTGCCTTGGGATGCAGCATACTCTGCATTCCTTGGGCACAGAACTTAGTCTTATTTTTTTGTTGGGTGAAGCCTCAGTTTCAGGTCATGCTACTGGGTTGTTGTCTTTGATCAGTGGCACAGGAAATAATATGATCAAATCTACTGTTACAATGAAACTCCACCGTGAAGCGCTGGGATAAAAAAAATACTCTCTGCACTGCAGACAGTCCACTCTGTATGTGAACTGTTACTTAAATGTCCTTTCCTCCAGCTTCAAAGATGAACTACCTAAAATGTCATCAGCCACATGGTGATATCCATTTTAAGTCTGCAACAATATAAATGCTAAGGAAGTCCCAGAGTGCAGTTTGAATTGAGCGACACAGAGTTACCCAGCAGGAAGATTAATGGATCTAGATAGCCTCCCGATCTTTCTATGGCATTAGACCGTCTTTTCCCACTTCTTAATTTAGGACACACTCCAAATGGCTTCTTCACTTCATGATGACCTCTTCTGTATTGCCATCGTGATAATGTGGTTGTCTGCAGCTGGCTCCACAGGAGACGATTGGGTTTCCCCTGGTTGTTGTGAGTAATGAGCTCTCACCAAATACCCAGATTGTCCATACTGCCTGTTGTGCACACTTGCTTCATTCTGCACGTCCTCCACTTACATATAGATTCTTTCATTATTACTGTTTTCCAGTTCCTGATAGCTACCCGTGAACTTTTATGTTTTCATTTCACTGTTTACCTTTTACAGTGGTTCCTCCATTATGATTCAGTCCTGAATCTGTTCTGCATCTCTTACAGACTGTAACTGATTATTTTATGTACTATGGGAAACATGAACATGAAAGCCCCGTGGTCAGGTGGGGCAGGTTGGCACCTATGTGTGGTGGCCTAATGCAAAGAGCCCTTGCTTCTGCAAGACGAAGAGGTTCTTTTGCTTTTTATAAGCCTTGTTCAAGAATCATATGTTCTTGGGCCCTCAATACCAGTTTTATTCCTCCCACTGCAAAATGCCTTTATTTCAGTCAGCTTTGGGGCCAGTGTGATCTTTCCTTCTTCCTTTGGCAGCTGACATATCCAATGAACTGCTGATTAATTCCTCTCTGCTCACTGGAACGTAGTGGTTCAGATGCACAGAATCCTACAAGTTGTTTGGCCTCTATCACTTTGTGGATAGCTTTCAGCATTTGCTATTTTATGCAGCAAAAGTTGTAATCCACTTCTGGTGATAGCACGTGTTTGTTTTCCTTGCAGTTCACTTAGCATGACTTTTCCTGTTCGCATTGTCTCAGTCCCCCTGGTTGTATTCTTGCCCTTGGAGTAACCCAACCCTTTATTTCATTGTAGCCAGAGAACCCTAATTAAGCTCTATATGTGTGTTGGGAGGTAGAAATCTTATTAGTTACCACCCTGTGTCAATATAGTGTATCCAAGTGTGTGACATAACAAACTCTGTGGTACTGCAGAGCGGACTTCTGCAGAGCTGTGATTTTTCTGAGCGCTGTCTCTCATGAAAAAACAGTAACTTACATGTTTGTGCTTAAAAATTGTTTTTCTTCAGAAATATTTTAAAGTGATCAAATTTAGGAAAGTAAAATTTCCTAATGAATTCTATAAGCAGCGTGTAACTTATACATGCTACAGAGCAAGAGAGTAAAAGTGTACAATAAATTAAAAGGAAATAGTCATAATTAGGCAGAACTGAGCCATAAGGTCTCATTACAACATGCCATCCCCATCTTTTCTGTTCTGGGCACCCATCTTACTGTTCCCATTTAAGAATCAGATCCTTTTTAGCTTTTTTACTTCTTAACATTACATTCTTACATTAAGAGCTCTGTCAGTTTTGCTTGCTACAATCAAGAGAAATGAAAGGCCTTACTGGTGGGTTTAAAGGTTTTCTTTGTTCTTCTAAAAAGTGCAGTAGAGTTGCACTAGCCATATATTATGCTCTCTCTTTGAATCTAGTAGAATTATTTCCACTTAAAAAAAAGAAAAAAAAAAAAAGAAGGATTTCTGTAGACATATCATGCTAGCCTTTTCAATGTGTGTACTTCCTAAATGTGGCACTTTGCCAGTTCTGATTTTCTTATTTGTTCTTATCTGCTGGTTCTGGAACTAGCAAGGTAAAAGTAGCAATTAGGAGTCTTATTTCTGCTAGTCTTGCAGCTGTCTGGTGATGCTAAAACTGCTGTTTAGCAAAGGGGTAGGAAGGGAAGGTTTGCATGAAGTGCTGTAATAACACTGAGGTGTGAAAGAGCTATTGTTCTGAGAACATGAGAATTCAGAACACTTTGGACTTATTCAGCTTTCTTTTTCGTGGTTTGTTTTTCTTAGTTTGCCCATGACAGGAATTGCAGGGGAAGGGCTGTACCCACAAACTGCTGTTGTGTGCGGTATCTGATGGACTGCCTTCGAGAAGCATTTTCATGTTTTATTTTTTAGGCTTATCAATGCTTTTATAGTGGAAAAATCTTGTTTAATATCTTTATCGATGACCTAGATGAGGGGATTGAGTGTACCCTCAGTAAGTTTGCAGATGACACCAAGCTGGGAGGATGTGTNTTGCGCCCAGGAAGATTTAGATTAGATTTGAGGAGAAACTTTTTCTCTGAAAGAGTGGTCAGGCACTGGAATGGCCTGCCTAGGGAGGTGGTTGAGGCACCATCCCTAGCGCTGTTCAAGAAGCGTTTAGATGAGGTGCTAAGGGATTTGATTTAGTAGTTTAGTGGGTAGGGATGGTGATAGGAGGATGGTTGGACTAGATGATCTTGTAGGTCCTTTCCAACCTAATGCATCTATGAATCTTTGAAAGTATAAGATGAAGGATAACAGAACCAACAGTTCAACATGCAAGGCAAAATCCTTCCAGAAGGGACACGAGTGCAGCATGCCCACGAGCATGGCTCGCACACGGTGGTGATGTCATAGGGTGCTGTGGCTGCATGCACACACCAACACGAGCACAAACACACGCACAGAGCACCAACAGGTTGTCTGTATAGTGTACCAAATCTTCTGTGTCTCCTCTGCAGAATGTCCAGTGTCCATTCCGACACCACTTAATTGCAACCAGAACCGTTAACTGGGCTAGAATAGTGAATTTATCTTACAGTGGGTGCCACAGAGATAAAATGCTGTCAGGGTGTGTGTCTGCCTGACACTGGATGCTCCTCTTTTGGCCGGGTCAATTTCTGTTGTTGTTCAGGACTTGATTAAAACACAAATTAGGTGGAAATTTTGATTGGTGCAGTACTCAGAATGGTCTTGTGAATTTTCCTGGTATGTGATCGTACTGACCACAAGAAAATAATATGTGCAGGTAAAGTACAACTTGAGAGCAAGTGAGATGGGTGATACATGCTTCATTTCTACTTATATCTGACTTCTGTTCATGGAAATAAAACTATTCAGCATTTATAGCATGTACTTTGCTATCAGAGGGTTATGCTTTGCCTATAAATGAATGAATGCTCTTTCAGTTGCAGAAGTGATGCATCTTTATTGTAGCTGAGGTAAATTTTCACCAGTAAGTTGGCTTCATTATTCCTTTTCGGGTGTTTAAATCAAGCCCTGCACTTGTGCTATTAGTTTTTAGGATTATGGTACTGCTGCCTTCTAATATGGACTTCACATGGCCCTAAGGAAGGCTTGCTGCGTTGTGTAGAAGTGACACCTCCCACTGCAGTTCCTCTTTATTTTCCCCTTTACAGTGCTGTAGTGTGGTTTCGATTTTAATCTTCTTTGAAGGTCTACAAAGTGTCCATAAATACTGCTCGAGGCAGCTAAAGAACTCCAGACCTTTTCTTATTTAAACAAATGGTAATAATACTGGTAGTAACAGGGAAGAAGAGCACTGTTGGTGTCTTTTAATGCTGCATCATTTGGAGTCCTCTTGTTACCTCCCTCCTTAAGTCTTCCAATACACATCAGAACAGTTTGTAGTGGAGCTGGAACCATCAGACATCGGTTTAGATGTCATTTTGAAGAGTAGAAGTTACCATGTTCCCCTTTGTTTCTTTGTTTCTTCATCTTTTTTTTTTTTTCTTAATAATCTGTTCTGCTGATATTTAATATATAAGAGGTTTAAATAATTTAATAAAACTGTCTCAAATGAGGAAATTGAAAGGGAATTCCAAATGAATGTTATAATGCAGTGCTATTAGAGCTTGACACTTGGGGCTGGGTGGTCCTTCTGCACAAGGTGCTGCCACAGCGAGAAGTGCCTCAGGATGTGGAATCTGCACACCTGCAGAAGATGGGCAGGCTGGAGGGGAAAGGATGACTGATGTCCCAAACTGCCCTGTAGCTTGTTGTGATAGCTGGACGTGTGAATTAGACAGCGTCTGCTGCAGAGTGTGTGAGTAGTTTGGCTCTGAAGATTACGAATGACTTGCTCCCATGCTGAAGCTTTGTGGTGCCTTAATGTTACGGCCACCTCTCTGGGTCCCTCTGTGTGTCAGTGGGGCTGTCAGCTCTGTTCCCTGGCAGGCTTTAGGGTCGCTGAGTGTTGGTTTTGCACTGCTGTGTGATGTTTGCTTTGCTTCAGAGGTTGGTGCATACGGACTTCTTGCTGCACGCAGAAAGTTGCAGGACCTATTGCTCCATGGCTGCCACATGCAGATGTGAGCAAGCTGGCACTGCTCCTGCTTCTCATCAGGCTCATGTGATTATTTTCTAATGGGCTGTAAGGTTAATCAAACATTCACAAGAGTGAGATTTGTTTATATTTTCATGTTTAAAGACCGCTGCTACTTGTGGTGTGTCTAGCCTAGGAAATACAGATGCTGGTTTGGGCATGCAATAAAATACATGATTGCATACAGTTCAGAAAATTCACACAAGTAATGGTTTAGAAATGTGAATTTGGTGTTTCCATTTGTTCTTTCACATCTCTGAAATTCAGTAAGTATGTAGCTAATTAGCTGATAAAAGGAAGTGACCTGGCAGCTGACTGTTGATTTGGAAATGCAAAATATTAAGGACAGTATTTATGATTTCCAGTAACCACAGCTTAGCAATTGTTCATATTTAATGCTGTGCATCGCTGTTTCTAATACTAAATCTATGCCTCAGTATTGATGTGCAACACATCTGAGTTGTTGACTCAATACGAACCATAACTCTGAATTTCTCCTATTTTCCATTTAAATTATTAACCATAACTTTGCATTATAGCACACGTGAGGGAGGAAACTTTAAACTGTGATTCCAACAGCAAGCATTAAAGGAATAAATGGCAAATATTTCAGATAATAAGTTCAGAAGTATGTGAAGATTTACAGAATATTCTGTATTCACAATGATGCCACGTTACAGCTGCTGTGGGAACTGCATTAACTGAAAGTTCTGACTCTCACATGCAGTTCTGAAACCTGCTCAGTCCTGGGGACTGCATCCTGGTTGTGAGAATACCCATAAGGGATGGTGGTGAGCGATACAGATAATGGATCTTCTTTAGTAGCTTTAGGCGCCGTCTCAGAATGTTATTTTCTAAATGATTAGTATTGTGTCCAGCTGAAGAAAGACAGGGAGCTGTTGGAGCAGGTCCAGAGGAGGCCACAAGGATGATCAGGGGACAGGAGCACCTCTGCAATGAAGAAAGGTCGAGGAAGCTGGGGTTGTTCAGCCTGGAGAAGAGAGGGCTCTGTGGAGACTTGGCAGTGGCCTTTCAAGGGAGCTTATAAACAGGAGGGAAATCATCTTTTTGCATGGGCAGACAGCGATAGGGCAAGTGGGAGATTTGGGTGAGGTGTCAGGGGTACATTTTTCACTGAGAGGGCAGTGAGGTGCTGGCACTGCTGCCCGGAGCTGTGGGTACCCCATCCCTGGAGGTACCCGAGGCCATGGAGGGGCTCTGGGCAGCCTGAGCTGGGGGAGCAGCCAGCCAGCCCACAGCAGGGGTGGGGAGGGGGCTGGGAGGGCCATTCCAACCCAACCATTCTGTGATTCTGTGCCGAGTGTGTTCTGTGTGTGTATTCCTGTCTTTTTGTTATGGTGCTGATACAAACAGAACCGGTTCTCTTCATTTGCTAGCTGCTACTGTGTAGCAGCACTTACTGTTGTGAGACTTGCCGGAATGACAGCTGTGGTTACATGCTTGGATAGTGAATTGGTAATGCTGGTCTTTTGTTGACGAAGAAATTAGTGAAAGAATTATTTGAATGTAAATTGTCTGACCTACTGCTGAACATTTTTATACAACATAGGCACAAACTATTTCCTGTGGTACTTTAGAGATCAAATGTGAAAGAGAAGCACATCTGTGCACTCTGCTTAACTACGGACTGTTGGGCATGCTTCAGCATTTGGAGGTATAGAATATTTTATTCATTTACTATATGAAAATATAGGCAATATAAATTTATTAGGCAGCACCGTTAAATAAGGAAAAGGGAGAGGACATTAAATGCTCATCTCCTGGTGAAATGCTTTTCTGGCATGCCAGCAGATGTCAGTATGCTCTTGTTACATAGCCCTTTTATTTTTTATTTTTTGAACAATTATTATCCTTCAATTCCCTAATATGGCTGGAAATAATGAGTGCTATACCACCGCTTTAATGCAGATCTATTTTATTCAAATATTTTACTTAAAATAGTTTATTTTATTTTATTGTGTTTTCTACTGGCACATGAGACTGTGTAAAGCATGTCCTAAGAACAGCTTAAAATGCTTTACCAAAAGGAGATGTATTACTGGTAGTGCAGTGCTTTTGTTTCCAATGGAACATTTTTTTTTCTGTAGGACTTGAATAATTTCCTTCATATATTCAGAAGCATTTTGAAAATAGTGGCACACTTTCTTTCTGTTTGTGCAGCTAGTGAGTGTATTTAAAGTCTGTGTTTAATCAAATCTCGCTCTCTAATTTGGAGATTATTTTGTTTTGTCACTGTTTATACATGGTAATCAGAACCAGCTGAGCTGCTTCTTGCATTTCAAAAATCAATACTGTCGTGGCAAAGTGATGCTATATAGAAGGAAAGCATAACATTCACAGGCTGGAGTACTCACCACATTCAGCTGACCTGCTTTTATTACAGTGATCATAAGGGAAAGTTGTAAGGTTCCTCTGTTAGGGCAGAGGTGCTGTGTGAGGTGTGGGTAGGGAGCTGGAAAGCTGCAGCCTATTGCGAGGTAACCCAGACCAAGTCCTGCTGGAGGTCATGAACACTGGTAGCACGGAGATGGTATTAAAGCTCCCACTGAAGGTTTTAGTTTTGTTTCTCTCCCTGTGTGTGTCAGCACTGTGTCTTTAACAAAGGATATTCACCTTCACAAAGACAGCTATGTTTCTCCTAACATAAAGCTCCATCACTGCAGTCTCATTCTGGCAATTTGGAACCCAATCCAGCTCTCCCAGCAGCACTGACACCAGGAAGGTAAACCCACAACGTTCAGCTTAGGTTACCTGAAGCATTTGGTGCCTCAGTGTATTATGTGTTTGAAGGAGAGGTAAGGATCCTGTCTGAAGATTAAATGTCATTTGCTTAAGGTTTTCTGAGTTAGCTAATGTAGATTTTATCCTAGCATATTCTTTTTGCAGATTCACAGCTGTAACGTGCTGTAGCTGTCACTTCAAGATTCTTCATTGCATTTCCAAGAAGAAAATTATTTCACATTTTCTCTATCTTTAACTCTCTTTTTGAGCTCTCTCCAACTTTTTTACGTGCAGTATCTATTCACTGTGATTGATTCCCTTTCTTCTCTTCTTAGGCTGTTGGGTGATTTTTGAATCATGCAAATGAGAATTGAGGCAGGCAAAACAGATAAGAATACCTACCTCTAGAGTTAAAAACATATGGCACTGCTGAGGAGCACTTCTAGAAATAAGGCTCTTTTCAAAGGGTAGTTTTATTGCATTTTCCCAGAAGACTATTTCTGAAGGTATTGATAAATACCCCAAATCCTGTTAAATGTCACATCTGAATGAGTTCTGAGTGACTTTTTACGTGATATGCTAATATGGTTTAATCTAACGTTGGGCTTGGAAACCCAGAGCTGCATCAAAGAAATTATAAAATCATAGTTGTTTTTTTCAGATTATTGGGGAAATGCAGATATTTGAAGGGTCTGCACATATAAAGTTTGGAAAGCTATTTGTAATTTCTTTTTCGTTAAGACAAACAAACAAAACAAACAAACAAAAAAAACCCATAGAATATTTTTCTCCATTGAATAAAAACTAAGAAGCTGTGAGCAGTATCATTAATTGTTTTGATGTATTGTCTTCCATGGCAATGTAAGCACTGTATAAAGTTGTTGCTTATTACCAGGCTCCTGAGTATGTCTTTCTCAAACCTGCAAAATAAATATGTAAATAATTCAGTACTTTCATAGCTAGCTGTGGTATTGCAGCTTGGTCTCCTGAAAATCAGATTTTTATCAAAAAAGGATGGGATCCTCTATAGTGCTTAACAATATAATTAATATCTCTAAAAAAACACCTGTATTTCACAGAAATACATGGTCAACTTGAAAGATGCCTACTACAACATAGGTATTATTGAATCCAGAGGATTTATTTATAAATATGTAGGCATTGCAAATGAGAAAGTAGGTGAAGGAAGCTGCATTTCTTATGATAGTATAGATATATATCAACTATGTCTGTGTGGTTCAAAGTATCAAATATGAGTATTTACATATGGCTTGTAAAGCTTGCTTCTTCTATCTATATGTTGAAGTACACGAATTGAAAGCAGATGAATGACGGAGTTGTTCCTTTTGTCCATCTATTTCATATATAAATGTTGAAAATGTGATCTTTCTGTGAGAGAAACTTTTCTTTTCTTGGAAATACAACTTCCATTAGAGTTTAACCTTTCCTATGTGTGCTTGTGGAAGAGTTTCATGGAAAAAAAAAAGGGTAGAAAGCTTTTGAAAGACTTAATGTCCCACAGTACGTGGCCAGCAGGTCAAGGGAGGTGATCCTTCTCCTCTACTCTGCTGTGGTGAGGCCTCGCCTGGAGTTTTGTGTCCTCCCTTATGAGGAGAGGCTGGGAGACGTGGGGGTGTTCAGCCTTGAGAAAATAAAACTCAGAGGGGATCTGAGCCACATCTATAAATATCACAGGAGTGGGAGGCAAAGGGATGAGGCCGGGCTCTTCTCAGCAGTGTGTGGTGATAGGATGAGGGGAAACGGCCACAAAATGAAGCCTAGGAAATTCTGCGCAAATGTGCTTGGGAATTTCTTTACAGTGCAGTGACGGAGCACTGGCACAGGCTGCACAGGGAGGTGGTGGAGTCTCCTTCTCTGGAGATGTTCAAGACCTGACTGGACGCCTACCTGTGCAACCTGGGCTAGGGAGCTGCTTTGGCAGGGGGGTTGCATGTGATGGTCTCTAGAGGTCCCTTCCAACCCCTACAATTCTGTGATCCTGTGATAAGCTCTTAGTTAATGAGGGAAGCAGCTGTCAAAGAGTATTTTCAAGTAATTTTCATATTTGTACACACATTTGAGAGTAGTCCAATCATCTGTTTGTACTTCAAGTTCAAGTAAAAGCTATTCTTCTAGATCATTCTAGGTCTTATGTAGATATGTGCTTAGGACCTCAACTGTTTGGACTGAAATAGAGTTATGGTTGTGGTTTAAAAATGAGGCTGAATATTCATAGGAAAATGGCATCTGTTATAATTATTATGTGCCTACATTTCTTAAATTCTGGTCTTTTATTTAAATCTAAACTCTAAAGTGAACTAAAATGCATTGAAACCTGTTGGAAGTGCATACAAGTCTAGATGGCCCTGGCCAACTGTAGCACTAAAAAGAGATGCAACTACTAATTTTCTGCCATATTTGATAATTACAATGGCATTACTTCCTTAATTTTGGCTTTAGTAGTTTTGTAAAGGCATATTAAACTATTCAGAGAGAGGTCTGCTGGGATATTTTTCACAGCCATTAAATTAATAAGTATTGTAGTAAATATCTACCATCAAATACATTTACATTTCTTTTATTACAACTTATTTGATGGTTGTTTTTTTTTCAACTGATTAAAAACATTTCTAGGAATAGACTGCTGTTGACACAAAATCATATTAGGGTTTACTCGGTGTAGTGGAAATGCAAAGTCATGGCCTGAAGCAGTGATGGAGCACCTGGTGGGAAGGCAGGGCCAGCCCAGGGCAGCTCAGGTGTATGCAATGAACCTGAGTGACCAGAAGGGCTGGAGCCAGGATCCACCCCTTCCCAGACCTCATTTAAAGGTTGGTAGTGAAAGCAGAGGGATTTTCCTGGAGATCCATGACTACCTGAGGACTTCTGAAGGTAAGCAGCTTTTATCCTTTATTTCTCTGCCTGTGCCTTTTGTGTTTGAGCAGTCCTTGCTTGTTGCAGTATGAGATCTTGCTGCTCTGTTGTTATTGCTTTGCTTTCTGTTGCATAGATCTTGGGTAATCAGGTTTCTGTGTGCTTAAATATAATACTTGCAGCTTGTGTGCTTTCCTGTAAGAGTAGTATCAAGGACTTCCCGCAAAGTGAAAGCTGTCTCTTTGATAGTGTTCATTGAGAGGGTTGCCATGTGGAATGGTAAAATGTCTGATCCGCAGAAGCACAGAGCGAGGAGGGGCAGATACTTTGATGGAAGTGGACAAGTAACCCATTGAGAGATAGCTGTCTAACATGGTAACTCCTGAACAGGTACAGGAATCTGTGCAAAGAGTGCACATCTATATATGTTTCTTTTCCTGAAAGTAAAATGTGGTCCTCCTTATGGGAATAAAATGAGGTGTTGTAGAGGTGATTTGCCACAGGAAGACAGAAGTGATAGCTCCATGGGAAGCATTCATGGATGTCATACTTCTCTTACCTTGGCAGAAGCCCTGCTGCTGTATTTTCAGAAATGGCAACTGAAAGTCTGGTAAGCCCCATTTCCAGTTACTTCCAGTTTAAATTTAAAGAAAAAAAGAAAGAAAAAGTACTTGTTAAAACCATACTTAGAAAAAGTAAGTACATTTGGGAGAAGGGCTTGCAATGAGTCTAGGGATTTCCTTTGATTTTCAGCAAGAGTTACGAGTTCTTCAAAATAGCACAGCGATTGTGAGATGTTCTAGAAGTAAAATCTGGTCACAGCTCATTTTTAACAACATTCAGCAGTAACTTGGAAATTAAAATGTTGAGGGTTGTTTTTTTTTTTTTCTATCTGTTAGTTGTGTGTGCCATTTAATTNAAAATCTGGTCACGCTTTTTTTTAAAAAAATTCAGCAGTAACTTGGAAATTTAAAATTTTAGGGTTTTTTTTTTTTTTTTTCTATGTGTTAGTTGTGTGTGCCATTTAATTTCTGTGAGTTTCCTTCAGTGAGATTTCCAGAACACCAGGCATCATCTCTGTTTTTCTTTCTTCCTTTGCCATCTGGTACTGTAACAACCCCCTCTCAGGCTGCTCTGGGGATGGGGAAGCAACCAACTGGATGTTATTTGGCTCCCTCGTGACCTGGCTGTGAGACCCAACATCTCTCTTGAATGGTAGCTTCCTCCCTTCCCTTGGATTATTAGTATTTTATTAAATGGCCACTACAAATTTTCTGACCTGGGAAGTAGAATTTTCTACTAAAGAGTTACAGCTGCCCCACCAAGGTGTTGTGTATGCTCAACTCCAGCTTTGCAGCTGTGTGCTTAGTCATTCTGCTAGAGTCCAGGTGCTCAGTGCACCTGCAGCAGTTTTTACTGCGGAGAAGACCACTAAGGGAACAGGCTCTGAATGCTGCAGCATGAATGAACTTGTGCTCTAATCAGAGTTGATTCATTGCTGTGAACAAGCAATAGAGACTCAAATTGTGCAATTCCAGGTTCTGTGTAAACGAAGACTGTTCTCTTCCTGAGCTCAGAGGTGAATGTATTCTTTTGCTTGTTCTAAATGGAGTTCATAAAATTCCTGAAGACTCCAAAGCCAACAGAAGAGCAAGGTTTCACTCCCACTTTTCTCATATGTGAGATGTCAGGACTGCATGATGACAAGGCACTGTGACTCAGTACCCTTGGGAGCTGTACAGAACTGGGAGCTGCCCTTTAAGATCACAATATGCATAGTCCTAATGTGTGCTTTAGTTACATTAAGCACATGGAATGGCTGCAAGGTAGAAAAAACTGATAGGATTACTTGGTCTTGAAGGAAGACATAAACACGAGTCTCTTGTAAGAGAGCAGATAGTTGACATACAAATAAAAAGCATGTGAAGTAAGCATCACTAGTAACACAAATGCCACAGCAGATCTGTAACTGGCTCTCTTGTTCCCCACCAACATAAACAACATGTGTAGTCACTGATGTTTCTCTATTAGTAGGTACTTTTGTTGCTTGGAGATAGGAGGCAGGATCTACAATATAACTGTGATTATTTGGACAAGTGCTATTGTCTAAAAATCAATCTTTTCAAGCTATTCCCTCAAAATTTGGTGGTTCTCCCATCAAGTCAGCACCGGGGTAACTGACAGGCTCCCATGCTGAGGCTGTCTCTGTGCTTGCTGCCAGAAGCCCACCCAGTCAGCTCACTGCCTCCTCCTCAAGTGGTGTAGGGAGGAAAAAAAAAAAAGGTGAAAAAGCTGGTAGGCTGAATTAAAGACAAGGAAATCTCTTACTGTCACCTTCACAGACAAGCATGCCCAACTTTGGGAGAATTATTTAACTTACCACTTATTAAAACAGAGTTAGTGAGAAACACCAAACCCACAACATCTCCCCCACCCAGCCCTTCCAGGGATCAAGCTCATTCCTTTGTTCCTCACACCACTGAGCAGTGTAGGGGAGGTGTGGGACAGCAGTCAGTCCTTAACAGCAAGCACCTCCAGCCTGATCACAAAATCAGCCTGGCTTTACACATTTACCCACATGTGGGAGCTCTGCCCCTCATTTCTCTGACTGCAATAAGCAAAGATTCCTCACAATTATTTCATGCTCTGGCAGTGTCCAGTCCAAGTTTTGCTTGATGCCAGTGTTCAGTCTGTACCTTAGGTCACCTGGTAGGCTTCAAATGGGCTGCAGTGGGGTTGGGGCTTCACCTGCTGCCAGCCCTCAGCTGCTCCCACTGCTGCTCAGCAGCACAGGTTGGGGAGAAGTGCGATGGAGAACTTGATTGGCTGAGACAAGGGCAGGAGATTGCTTACCAATTATTGTCAGCAGCAAAACAGACTTAACTTGCAGCAATTGATTTATTGCTATTTAAAATAGAGCGGGATGGTGCAAAGCAAGGACAAAAAAGCTTGTTCCACCTAGATCTCTGTATGGGCTGCAGGGAAACTCTACTCCTGGAGCTCCTTGCTTCCCGTTCCTTCCCTGACCTCAGTGTCTGCAGGGCTGCTTCTTGCACGATTTTCTTTGCATGTTGCCTTTTCTTAAAGACACCTTCTCAGTCACCACCAGCTCTGTGGGGCTGGCTGTGTGTGTCAGGGGAAACCCTGCAGCCCATGCACAGTAGGGCCACTCTTATGTTACCTTCTTGCTGCAGCTGTCCTGTTTTGTGAGCAGCAGTGGCAAGGAAAGTGCTGAACCCCAAGAGGCTGGAAATAGTGAGGGTGTGCCCACCCACAGCCCCTCCTCACATGACTGTGTGTTGAGTGTCGGCGTTCGATCCCAGAATTGGGACTGAGAATGTCTCATTGTTGGCATTATGGAATGAAGGTTTAGCTGCTGATTGCCATGCTTGACTTTGCTGGCCAGGGAGGACTGGCTGTGCAACCTTCAACCTGAACTCTCTTCTTTCTGATAGTGCCATAATGAGAACCTGGAATTGACAGTGTGAGTCTGCTTGTTTTGGGAAAGCATCTTTTCGTTTTATAAATAAAATCTCTTTCCTGATAGTGACGTGCTAGGTAAAAGAGGAGACTGTTGAAAGGGGTGGCTGATTTCAGTGTCTCATTTTGAGAAGTTCTGTCTCTTGTATGGCTCCTGCAGGGCAGGTCCTGCAGCACTCAGATCAGGAGTTCATTGTTCATAAAAGACGTGGAGTGAATAGATCTCTAACTTAGGGAGCTGTAATGGTCAGGGCAGTTTGCTGTCTGCTGTGATGCACAGCCCCGTGGTTACACTAATTTCCAGCCACAACAATGTCTTCGTGTTTTCCAGTTACATATGCTCAGACATGCCAACATGTTGGAGACCTAAATTGAAGGAGCCAAAAACAATTTGTTTTATTTTCTTTGTAAGCTAAGAACAGACTGCTACTGAGGACGCTTTGCTTAGCCAGATAGTGGAGGAAAACAATAATATATACATATGTTTTACTCTTTGTTACTGATTGTTTAGCTGCTGTGTTCCAGAATCATATTAAGGTTGGAAAAGCCCTTTAAGATCACCTATTCCAATTATCCTCCCACCACTGATACTGCTTGCTAAATGTGAAGAGACTTCTGTTCAGCCATGCTTTCTTCATTGCTTTTTTTCAGAAGAATGATTCCAATCACTTAGAACAAAGCAGAAAAATGTGATTTGCTGACTGGCTTGCTTCATCTCAGGAAGAAATCTGAGATGTATTCAGCCTTAATATAAACGAGGCACTGTTGTTAATGAGAGATTTAGTTTTAAACACCTGCAGAAGTGTCTGTAAGCAGTTACTGATTTAAAAATAAAAAAACTGACAGCTCATAGTATATATAACTTTATTTTGCTCCAGGTATTGTAGTGGGAAAGAAGGGATGGTTTTTCACATGGCTGTTGGCAATCTCTGATTTTCCTGTAGACAGCACTGTTAGGTATTTTATGCTTTGTATGTTAGGCTTTTTTCTGTCTTGGGTTAATTTCTTGTTCAATTGCTTTTTGATGTTCTGTCCTCAATCCTTTACAAGAAAGGTGGAGGGGGAAAAAAGAAAAAAGAAATCGGACTTGATTTTTCCAAATGAGAAGAGTGTTGTTGGTAAGACTTGTGCACAGGAAGCGTGTGCCCATGGAGGGGTTCCCTTTGAGAGAAAAACTGATGCATGGTGGGCACATGGAGCCCTGATGTAATGGTGCTTCATGGATGGCAATTCTGCCCAGCAAGTTGGAAGCAAATGGTCAGGAGCTGGGGCTGTAGGACTGGTGTTTGTTTGTGTCAGGTAAGCAGAGGAAAGCTTATTGCCTTCAGTTCAACTCCTTGAAGGCATCACACAGTGGTACCCTCATCACAGGTCTGCTTATCTCTGCTTCAGCAGCTTGCAGCTTGGTTGCCTCAATAACAAAAGGACGTGGACCAAGGCTGCAGGGCAACTCGACTGTCCAGATGTAATGGAACTCCACATAGTGCAACAGTCCAAGTTGTCCAAATTGCTATGCATGTTAGCATGGCTCACATATCAGAAGTGCAGAAGAGGTATTTTTAGCTGCTGTTGGTATTAGAATGATTTACTCTTAACAGTAGTGAAAGAAAGGTGAAAGATAGAAAGCTTTTGAATATTTTAGTAATATCACTCTGATACATTTGGTAGAAGTTAGGAAGAAGATTATATGGCTCTTTTATTTAGGATATGTCTCATTTGGATTGTGAATGTCCCAGAAATCCTAGGAAATACATTATTTGGTCTGGCATATATAAGGAGACTATTAAAACTGATAGGAGCTTGCTTAATTAAAACAAGTTATCTGTGCAGTTTTATGGCCTTCATTACTGCAGCGTGACTACATTCTCTCCCTGTGTACAACAGCAGGAAGATGATCTTATTCTTTCACTTGATCTGTGGTTGATATTTATGTGCTTTTATGGGACTATCAGGCAGGGCTGCACCAAGCAGCAGTTCTACACCTCTCTGTAGCCGGGTGGTTGGTTGCTTATTTTTTTTCTGGCAGCCAATTTTGTTCTGCATCTGCTTCCCTGGGACACGGGTGAGCCAGCAGCAGGGCCTGCAGCAGAACGTGGGCTGAGGCACGGTGGGGGGGTGAATGGAGATCTGCTATGTAAAGCTTTGAAAGTCAGCAAACTGACCTAGAACTGAGCTGTGTATTAGTAAAGAGCAGCGTTTTGCATTGCTGAGCAGGTAGGTTGCTGAATTGGGAATGAGCCAGAGTGTCCTCAGGGTCTGGCAGCAAGTGATAGTCTGGTTTGCATGTTGCACACGTGGTGCCCAGAACGGTCACATTTGCATTTAGTGAGCTGCAGAGGGTAGTGTGAGCTCCCCATGAGATGGGTTGTGTATTCAAAAATACCTATTTTTTCTTTTCCAACAGTAACCTCTAGGATCTGAAACAATGTTTAGTATGTTCTTTGTGGTATTGGACCAAAAAGTAGGCAAATGCTTTAGGGAGCAGCTAAAACAAGACTTTTTTTTCTTCTTCTCCCCATACTTCAACATGTGCTTCATATATTGAGAGGGAAATAAAGATTTGGTCATACTCTTTGGCTCCTGGCTATTTGGCTTCTAAAATAGTTAGATTCATCCTCTGCTGTGTAACTGACATTCTTACAAACTGAACATAACTCCAACTTTGGGTCATCAGTTTTCTGCCCTATGGTATTTACGCTGATTTATTACTGCTTTTATGGTGACTTTAAGCATGGAGAAGTGATCAGGTTAGCAGCAATTTGTTTCAGCTGTCTGTATCTGAACTTTCCTTGGGAAGTTTCATTAACATACCATCACAGTTTAAAAATAGAACTTGACAGAACCTCGTCGACTTTAATTATGTAATACGATGCATCAAGAAGCTTTTCATTTTATGTTACAATTATTTCAAAACAATTCAAACCATCCACTTTTCCATTGTGAGGAGAGTTTTGCACTGCTTTTATTGGAAATTATCAATCTCTGAAACTCTGCATCTGCATGTAGATTACCTGCAGCGCTCGTGTTCCTGTTTCTTCTCTGCGGTGAAATTAAAATCGCCGTGTTTAGTAAGCTCCTAAATGAGTTCTGTGTTGTTGCTCTCTGTTTGCAGCAGTTAAGAGCAGACTGAAGCAGCTGGAGTACGTGTGCAGAGCTGTGGATGCACTGCATGACATGGGTGATTTCTCGCTCCCAGGAGCCCGCAGCGGGGTGCTTTGCAACACCCAACTCCATTAGAATTCTGTAGAGGAGAGGATCGTTTCTTTCCACCCACACTAAAAAGAAATATAAATTCTTGATAGGTGTTGTCATCTAGACTGCTGTCTCTGTGGAAACGGTAATCCCACCAAAATGTGTTGATGCTTTGAACACAAAAGAAATAGAAAGCCATTTCTTTACTCCTGTATTACTTTAGTGACATGCTCGCAGTTTCTTTAGTAACTGGATTCCAAAGAGTTTTCCATTGGCTCGTTAAACAAATGGAAACTGTCCTTTGAAACCAGAATTTACTTGCTGAGTGGCCCGTTTGGAAATGTGAACTACTTATTTCAGGGGCCAGATTAATATTTTCCTTCTGAGTCTGTATTTTAATGTACCTGTGTGTGTTTGTGTATACTGTTGCTTAAAATGAGTCGCAGAGTCATGGATGGGCTGAGGTTGGAGGAACCTCTGGGCCCTGCTGCCCCAGCACAGCCACCCAGAGCAGGGCCCAGCCCCATGGGCAGGCAGCTTTGGGAGGGCTCCCTACAGCCTCTGGGCAGCCTGTGCCAGGGCTCTGACACTGCACAGAGCAGCAATATTGCCTGACAGGCAGCAGTAACTCCTGTGCTCCAGACTGTGCCTGTTGCCACTGGTCCTGGCACCGGGCACCTCTGAAAGGAGCCCAGCTATATTCTCTTGGCATCCTCCTTTCAGGTATTTATGGGTATGGATGAGATCCTCCTGAGCCTTCTGGTAGCTGCACAGCCCCAGCTCTCAGCCTCTCCTCACAGGGGATGTGCTCCATTCCTTCCAGCATCTTTGTGGTCATACAGTGGACTCTCTCCATTGTGTCCAGGTCTCTGCTGGACTGGGGAACCCAGCAGTGTGCACAGAGCTTTGGTGCAGCCTCATCAATGTTGAGTAGAAGGGAAGCTTACTTAAGTCATCCAGGTTGATTTTAATATTTAAATAAAAATTTTCCAAGCTAATAGCACTATGTGTTGTGCTGTTTGAAACTTATTGATTGATCTGATATTGTTTTTTTTACAACATGTTATCTGTATGGTTTTACTGCCTGATTTCACTTGAAATCTTAGTGTGAAGTTCAGTTGCAGCTTTATATGCAGTTCTGTTTCTGCAAAACCTACCAGTACTCAGAGTACCTCAGAATTTAACACCTGGCTTTTCCATCTCTTCTTCCAATAATACTTCCTTCATCCCTGTCCTAGCTGCAGGTGTGATTCTGTATTCATTATTCTGTATTTCTTCTTGGACTCTTAGTAAAATAGTAAGGGGGGGTCATGCAACAAACCCATTATTTGCAAAGATACTGTGTTTTTTTATTTATTTAATAAACAGTGGGCTTTTTATAACCTTATATTTAGGCATCTGGGCGATATGGTAGGACGGAACTATTGAATGCTGGGCAAATCTACAGCCAAGAGAAACAGCAGTAACTTTGGCAACCAGTCAAAAAATGCTTAGAAAGGTTGCAGCTGAAGGACACCACTGCTGGATAGACAGATGAAGATATATTCCTCAACTCAAGAAGGAAACAGAGGATGCATTGTTGTATGGGATGATTAGATGACTGACTAATGAGCCTTGAGGTGCAAGGAAATTGGCTACAAAAGCAATTAAATAAGTCCCTGATGTTCTAACGTACTTGGTATAAATGCTAAACTCTTACTATGCTTAGATTTCTTCATAGTATACCATTAAATCTTTGTAAATATATCTAAAAGTAAAATTTAGAGGTGTCAGTATTGGATATTTTAATGCCAGGGCGAGTCAGGAGGTGTTACTTCTGACCAATCTGGTTAAGTCTTATGCCAATTCTCATGACATATGAGGTACAAAGATCTCACCTGCTTTTGGAAAGGGAATTTCTGCACTGGTGTGGGGGGCTTTACTTACAGGAGAAGATGAATGCAAAGATTTGACTTGAGTTTCGTGTTTAGAGTATACGTTCAACTTTTTTTGGTAAAAACATTGAATGTATAGTTCAATCCAGTGAAATTCTGTTGTTAGGTCATTCTGGGAAAGCCTGTCAAGTTAAAGCAGTAATTGCAATGTTGAAGGGTGCTTAATGTTTTAGGAACAAAGTTAGGTTTGCTGAAAATATTGCTAGAGGTGATTTTCAGCTTATTTTTTCCCCCCAGTATATCTGTAGCAACCCATTTCTGTGTAGATATGTTGCTAGTTCCTTTTTTCCTGATAAACGTGTACAACTAAATGAGGCTTGTTTAATAAAAAGGTGATTTGCAATCCTCTATTGTGGCTGTAACTGTGTACCAGGAGGGGCTGAGCTAGGTGTTTGAAGTGGTTTATCTCCTTTGTAACCAGCTGGAGGCAAAGAAATCAGTGTGTGTGTTCCAAGAACTAGCACTTAGTGCTGGATGATGTTAACTGTACTGACAGAAAATCATGTTTGGTCTATAAAGACAACATAATTTAATCATGTATTCATTTCTGATTTACCTCATTAAAATTAGAATCAGAGCCTTCTGCACTTGGACTTGACAATATGTTCTGTTGAACCCCTAAAATGTCGCATAAGTTTTGTTTTCTTAACAGAGTTGTGATCTGAAAGAGCTTATTATGAAGTGACTTATCTGGCTTGAGAGACAGAGGTGGAATTGGTACATCTGAATTGAATGAATAATATATAAGGACTGATACTAGCTTTGCCTCATGAGCTGACCTTACTATTTAGCCATAAGCAAAATCAAGAAACAACAACAAAAGATTGTTGAGGTGGAAAGGTAAATATTTAATATTAGCCTCTGTGCGGTATGTTCCCTTTTTGTTGTATTCATGGAAATACATTTTGAAACTGAAGGAAAATGTCACTTAGATTACAGCAGTGGCTAAAAGTGTATGCTTGATTGAGGCATCAAAGTGCTAGACTTTGTGCAAAGGCGTGAGAGAAAATTCTTGGATTAGTCTTAAAATCTTCACTGTTATCATCCCTTTGCAGTTAGCTGTGCCGAGTCTCATTTTGATTTTCATTTGGGATTTGCCTCTATCAACCCCTTCTTTCTTTCCTGCTCGCAATGATGTAGATAGCCAGGCAGCAATAAGGTTGATGTTTTCCCAGTGGCACTCTTCATAGACTTGAAGTATTTTACTTACCTGAGATTCACTTCTGCTGTAGATGTGTGTGGAATTTTGTGGTAGGTTTCTTTTCTATGACCTGTAGTGTGAGAAAGCTGTTTTAAGGGATTCAAATATCTGTTTGTGTTTCAAATGAAAGGCTGTTGTATATACACGTGTGTACATATGTATGTACGTATTTCACACTTCTTTCTTACTTGGAGCTTGGAGGAAAAAAATATTTGAAAATGGAACACTACCAAATACAACTGCATAACTGTTTCAGAAAATGAGTCATTAAAGAAGAAAAACGTATCCTCAAATTTTGGAAAGATTAATAGTACAGCATTTGCTTCTGGGGGCTGATCAGTCAACTGCAGTGCTTTTGGTTCTGCTGCTAGGCTTGGCAAGGAGGTGCCATGTAAAATTCTAAAGATGCACTGACTTTCTTGGAACACTGCTGCCAGCACGAGGAAACAGCTTTTGTTTGCCTTTTCTTGAGACAGAGTTTATGCAGGCACTGTAGGTAAGAATGGTGAAAGAAATAAATATGATGATTGGGGAAGACTTAGTGAATCTGTTTAACTTTTTTCTACTTTTTTGCTGAATCCATGGCTAAACTATTTGAGAAAGTCTATTTACAGTGGGTGTGGTCTGTGCTTCAGTTTATGTATATAGCTTTCTTGCTCACAAGCAAAGTTTTGTTGGGTTAACATGTGATGACTTGCTTAGTGTAGAAGAGATTGCTATTCTGGGCCAGTATCCTGACAAATAATAGAGAACTCATTATTAAGTAATGTGTTTTAATCTTTAAACAGTACTCAAAGACAAAGCAGAAGGCTATGTAAATAGAGAATTGGAAAATACATGCCTAAGAACCTTCTGCCCATTTCTTCTTTTAGGCATATATAAAATCAGAGTAACTCTAAGGAGTGTATTCTGTAAGCTGTCAGTGGATGGACTTAGAGGACAACTTCGTATTCCTTTTTCTTTTATACAAGTGTTTACTGAATAGAGGTCATGTGTGTATATGTAGACCTGCTCATAAAACCTTGTATTACTCTTCAGAATAAAATGTGTCTTGCAATTAAGTTGAAAGATAAAAGATGAGATATTTTCAAGAAAACTGGCTTTGAGATGAGATGAATGTACGTATAGTAAGAGATACAGGGCACTGCTTGCTAGTGAAGTCAGCTTGGAGCTGTATCTCCTGTTGAAGTGCTTCCTTCCCCTCTGATATTTTGTTTGCATTAAGATACTTTCTGTGGCTAACTGATGTCACATTTAGAAATGCGTCAGCATGACATGGTAACTGTTGTCTGAATAGTGTGTTTCATAAACAGAGTTGACTTAGAGGTCATTTTTCCCCGCTTGAAGGACAGTTAACTGTAATTTTAGAACAGAAGTACACTGTGTTACACAATAACCTGATGATCAGAATAAATGATTGTTTGATGTGCAGTGGTTTTAATTTTTAACTATTTTCCTTTGTGTTTACTGATGTAGAACTACTTAGTTTTCAGGGTGGACCGATTCTCCCCATCTCTGATGTAAATTGTGCTGTACTTCCCCACAGTATTTGCTTTAGTAGTGATCACTGTATTATGGAGCTGCACAAAACAGAAGCTTAGGTGGCAAATTTCCACTTTGAACGATAGGTAAATGCTTCCATTACTAACAATTTTTGTGATTCACTTTTTAAGTAAATATAGCATACCATGTGCCCTTGTTATGTGGATATTTCTTTCTTAAGCTTTTGGTGTTTTCTTAGCTAAGGATCGAGATCTCTTTAAACAAGCCCAGGGCTAATAGTAATAACAGCTATTACTAAGAACTGCTGCATTTTGATATGTTTTTATGTTTTCTGTCTGTGCTTGGTTGGGAAGAGAAATCTAGACACCTTTCCAAGTAAGTGCTCAGGTAGGTGGGCTGAGGCACACAACGAACTATGACTCTGGGTTGCTCAGAAGGTCACTGGATCATCTTGGGGTTTTCTTCTTTCTGTGCCTGAATGGAAGAAGTGGATGTGACGTTTGCGGTCCTTGCTCCTAGTGTGGCCTGCTAGTGTTAGGTTGGAGTGTTTGGCCAGGGGTGGAAGGTGCTTATTTTGTTAACTTCCTGGTGGGGAAAAAAAAAACAACAACAAATCCACATCTTAGTTCTTTATGGAGAGATCCTAAATGATGTAATCTTCTGGTAGCAAAGGTGGTACAGTTCCTTCCTCTTGTTGAAGATGTGCTAGCTTTGGTTGCTTGTTCTTTGCTTGCTTTTGTATGGTAAATGTTGGGGGGGTTGGATATCTCCTTGTAGGGCAGAGTTTAAATTTCTGTCCTGGGGATAAAGCTGGGTGTCTGATGGTTTTATTCAGAGCGAAATAAGAGATGGAAACTACAGTGTAGTACTCTAAAGCAGTAGGGTTTTTTGTGGTGCTCGTCTTGCCTTTTGGAATTAATCTTGATCATAGTTTTATTCTCTTCTTGCCAAGTAGGACACTGTAAAAAAGGTACCACAGAGTTCTCCCCAGAATAGCCTGCCAGCTTGCTCTTAGGAGCTGTCTTATGAAAGACTGCAGGTACTGTTTTCTTTTTTCTTTCTCTCAGGCAGAGAAGGGAATTCAGCCTGGGCTTTCTACTTGCTGGATGAGTGCTCTAACCACTGTTAGCGTGCAGGTGTTCTGGGACTGTTGAGTTTTGAAAGCTCTGAAGAATCCTTGGTCTCTTCAACTGGAGAAAAATATGGATCGTAGAATGGGAACTCAGAAAAGGGAATTCAGTAGGCAAACACATGGTGCACAAATATAAATATTTCTCTTTCTATGTAACCTGTATGTAGGACTATATTTCTGTAGCTGTTATTTAGCATATTGTTGTCAAAATACTGGAGAAGGAAGAAGCTGCATGATTTTACTTTCTTAATTTTACTTATAGTTAGAATATGGAATTTATGAATGATACTGAGCATGGTAATACTGAATATTCTTTATTTTTCCCCCAATTTATAATTATTGAAGTAGGTAAGTAAGGAGTAGGACAGGCTGAATTCAAACTTAAAAACCTGATGGAATAAACGAGTTGAGATTGAGGTGAAAGACGCTGAAAAGCTGCAAATTCCTTAATAGATGTTAATGGTTTTCAAAGCTTCCTAATTCCTTTTTGACTCAGTCATCTGTAGCAGTTGTATAAATCACTTCTAATGATGCAGTAGTGCTGAAGAATGTTGTTGTGCCTTTGCTGTATGTCATTATTATTATGAAGGGAGGGGAAATACCTGTATTGTTTGACCTATATAAAGGATATTTAAGAAAAAGATTCAAACCAAATGAGGAGGTAACTTAAAACCTTTGCCACAGATGTTTCGTTTTTAAAGGAAATGTAAATAGTAGCTGTGCAAAGTGGAGTAAATGGAACACCTGTGAGTTCTTGTTTTCATTCTTCAAGACTTGATTCTTTTTGTTTCTACTTCTCTTAGAGATGCATATTTACCTTGATCCTGCTTCCATTGCCTGGAAGCTTCAGTGATGCTGAGCTCAACCTCTCATGAGAGGAAGGAAAAAAAAAGATCTCAATCCACTCTAAGCACTACTTCTGGATTCTGCAGGTTGGGCAGCACTTGCAGTGTAAACATCAGCAGAGTCCAAATGTCAGTGTGAGGTTGTGATGTGCAGACAATGTGTGTTCTGGTTGTAGTAAAGGAGAGGAAAGGAACTGTAGAAGAGAGGCCATTATGTTTTATTATTGGCTGCGTACAGCAAGTGAACCTTTAGCAATGGGTAACTCTGGTACTCAGTTTTGTACTGAAGTTTCTGAAATCTGCAGCTCAGAAAGCTTATAGTGATTGGATTTGGTACTTCATTATTTTCATTCTAAAGTAATTGGTGGTTTTAGAATAATTAGTGTAACTCTTGAATGATTGTAACAGAGTCAACAGGTGTCTGTGCACACTTCGGTGCCACTGTAGCATTGCACAGTCTGGCTGTGTCCTTAGTTGATTCTGATGTGGTGTTTTCTCCTCAGTTAACTCCTGAAGGCATGGAGTAGTTCCCATAGTTCACGCTGTTCTTGGTGCTGTAGGTAACCAGCTTTGTTGGTCTGACCTGGGGATTTGCAGTATTGACCTTGCAGTGCAGTGTATGTTCTTTCTTTTACTACTAAAAAGGTGTTCTCCCAACACTGAATATTAAAAAGCAATCAAATACCACTTATAGGTGGAGTAATTGACATCTTGCACAGCTGTTTTTGAAGGGTCTAAAACAGACCCCTGACCTCTGAATACAGGCGTGAGCCCCACATCCAGCCAGCAGGAGGGATGTGCTGCATCAGTTGTTATCTCACTGCATTGTCTCATTTCCATCTGAGGATCCCATCCAAGGCAGGAATCATCACTGTTAATATTCAGCTGCTGTCTGGTTACATTAGCTACTTGGGAAATTTGTTTCATGGTTCCATCTTGCTGATTTTCTTCACAGTGGATAAAGGATGCTGTCACGTATTTATGCCTTGTCTTTGAGCAGTTGAGGTCTGTGCAGTGACCGGAAAGGTACTGAGTTTAAACCTTGTTAATCACAGTGTTTGTTGTCCATATGGTTCTGCTTTGTACAAATTTATTAAATGTCACTTCTTAGATTCCCTTAGTTCTAATGTAGAAGAATTTTAACATTGCATTTTGGAACAAAACATGCAAACTTAGTCTGATTTTTTTTTTTTTTTTTTTTTTAAGCTTTTGTTGTTTTTCTCCTTGGTTCTGCTTCTGGAGGTTGCAGAAGTGATCATGCACAGTGCTGGCATACTGACAGTGAAGCTAAGCCAGAATCTGGGCCTGCATGTTTGCTTTTTTTTCCTTCCTCAAACAACGACACTACCTTTTTGGGATCACTTCATAATACTAATGTGACTTGTAGGGAGCAGTCCTAGGTCATGAAAGAAGAGACGGGTGAGTCCCATTGGGCAGGATATGTATTTTTAGGATATAATGTTACGCAGCTGGGAGTAGAATTAATTCTTCTTTGTTATTCAGTCTTTTAAAATATTTAACAACCAGCATAAAGTCTCAGAAACTCTCTGTAAATGTTGATCAGTAAGTAATACAATAGACTATTTCAGTCAATTTGACATAACACTGTTATAATCTTTTAGTGCAAAATCGGCACTTCAGTCTTATCTAAATTGGATTCTGTGTTTTTAATGTATTGCACGTGTTGCATTCTTAACAAACTTGAATTCTAGGAAGATGATTGTCCTTCTGCTGGGGCTGAGTGCGTTGTCTTTGTAGTTACTGGTATGGTGCTGTATTTTGGATTTAGGTGTGTTGTCAACATCTACTCTTGTCCTTTGTGTAGCTGTTGCGAAGCAGTGCGTGCACAGAGTCAGGGACTTCTCTCCCACCAGTGAGAAGTTGGGGGTGCACAAGGAGCTGGGACACACGGCCAGGACAGCTGACCCTAACCACCAAAGGGATGTTCTGTACCCAAGAACGTTTATGCTCGTTGGTGGGACTGAGGGAGCTTGGCTGAAGTGGTTGCTGCTGCTCTGCATTGCTGGTGTTCTCACACTTCCTTCTCTGGTTCTCTTCCCCCATCACTCTGGGTTTGGGAATGAGCACACAGCTGTGCAGTGTTACAGCACTTGAGTCACTGGTTTGGGTCCAAACACATCCATACCATTGCTCATGTTTGCTGCTGGTAGTCTGTGTTAAAGAAGAGGCTGCAGAACAGCCTCGCTCTAATGCTCATTCCCCTCCAGTTTTTGGAAGATGGTGTATTGTCAGTGTGCAGCAGGGAGCCTTACATCAGCACAGCTAGCGTCGTACCTACTCTGCGAATAAACTGACTTCATCTTTTGTTATTGATCCATCAGCTTTCATGCAAGTGCTAAATTAATCCTTAAAAAATAATTAGCTCCAGTGTCTTGGCAAAGTTCCGAGTAGGCAATTACATTCTGCCTACTTAAAAATACCCCCTGCAGTTACAATTGGATAAGTTGCAGTGACAGATGATTGTGTGTTTTGTGATATGTTGTGTGGCTTTTCATTCCTGTGAAGTCTGCTGTAACGCTGCAAATACCTTGCCTTGAAGGAGCCTACTGACCAAGGGAGCTTATTAGAAAGACAAAGAGAAGTATCTAATGAAAATATTTATCTAATGCTGTGAGGACAAAAGAGGAAAGATGTAGATGTGGATTTCAGAATTCAGAATTTGGAAGCCATTATCTATAAAGTGGCTTTAGGAACATATGTTTATAATTATATGTAACAGAAAGCAAAACTGAATGTTGCTTGTTTTGTTTCACTACCAATTATGGAGACAACTGAAGTTTCAGAACAGCAGAGAAAGAGGAAAGCTGCTGATTTTGTTTGTCTGTTGCACTTTGGAAATGGAATAAAACTTCTATTGATTTATGCTTCCCTTTCCAAATATGATGAAACATTGAAGACTATAATTTGCAAAGGTAGCTCAGATGGTTACTGTATGTTTAGGGATTCAGTTATTGCCTATTTACTTCTTCAGTTCTCTTATTTTTGCTGTCTTTTAATCAATAGAATCCCTCTGTCTGGAAACTTTAAAGGCAGTTTTATTGCATTATATTTGTTTTCAAGCTCAATATTACTTAGGAAGTGATTAGAACAGTTGTTTTTTTAATTCTGATGTGACTGCAGTATAAATCCTTCAAAAAAAGAACAAACACAAACACTGAGAAATAAGTGCATATTCAGTAGATCTGCCCCATCTTGTTTTACTTCTTTGTTACATCTTTGTGTGTGCATACCTTTCTGTGCATGCTCTTCTAATTTAATTAACTGCATTTCAAATAAGTCTGGTGCAACTGTAGCAGTGTGTCTTAATGCAGTAATTATTCATTCAACACTTCTTTTAGGTTTGAACTAGCAATTCTGATTATTCTCCCCCCCTCTTTATGTCCTCCTCTTGTTAATGTGGTTCTGCTGGGGGTTACCACTGAGAATGGCACTGGGGTGATTTTGTTTCCTTTGGACAGCCCATAAATAGGGAACACATAATGAACAGTCAGTAGGGCTGAGTTGCTGATGAACTTGTGCTGCAAACTCCATCGCATCCATCAAGTTTGTCATCAGTCTGTTTTTCCATAGCTGCACTTAAGGTACAAGGAGAAGAAGCCACAGCATGCTGAATATCTTAAGAATTCCTTCTCTTCTTCTCAGAATTAAACTGTCCATATGTTTCACTGCGGTGATATTGGAGCGATTTGTTTTTAGAAATTACAATCTTTTATATCAGGTAACTTCAGACTGCATCATATCACAAAACATTTTTTCTTGCTTTCAGTAGATCAACTGTTTCCTCACTGTAAATGCACTTTGCCAAGGCAGAGTATGCGATGTCAGCTTTAGAAAGCACGCAGCCCATGAAATGTGTAAGTCTTCCACTTAAAGTAGTAATACCTGCTCCTTCTTTGTTAATATACATTTCACATGATAGCTGACTTGGAGACTGGCTTTGGGGATTGGACAAGAAGGTGTTGAATGGTAAATGCTGAAAATTGTTTATTCTTGTTGTTTTTTTTTTTTTTTTCCCAAGGACCATTGTGCTTTATTGGTGCTAGTGATGGATCCATTTCTGTCTTGAGAAGTGGTTTTACAGCATGATAGTAACCATTCTGTGTATTTTCACTATGGTCTCCACTATTCTACTGGTTTGTCTCTTTAGTGAGGTACCTCTGAAGCACTGCCTTTTTGCAGTGAAGGTTGTGAGAGTGGGCTGTGGCTGTCAGGCCAATTCTTCTGTACATGGACTTAAAGTAAATATGTCTTCTTAAGACCTCATTTCCATTTTGATATACCCATACGTGTACCTACTGTGGAATCTGTATTGGATGTGTGATTTGGAAGAAAGATGGTTATTGTTGTTAAGCTGCGTATTCTTCCTTGGCAAGATTTTTTGTCTGCCTGCTGTTATTGCAAAACTTCTTCAAGCTCAATTTCAGATTTGTGCAGTGTGGAACAGCCATTCCAGGTTTTCCAAAAGCTTTGCTTCTCTGGAACCTACAGGCTAAAGTTCAAAATTTAAGTCCAAAAGTTATGTATTAATTACACAGAATCTATTGAATACTTGAGATGTCATTGCCACAGGGCAGTAAAGGTTTGGTTTTTATCTGAAAGACAAAGCAGGGAGTATCAACTGGCAGAGTGATCTACACATGACTGGTGACTAATGGTGAATGCCAGCTAGAAATTCTAACTGAGCGTGTACCCACCCACAGAGATGGATAAAGTTCATGATAGATTTTTAAGACAACATTGCTTAAAAGGGCATTGAATTCCTTATCACTGATGTTTGATTTTTGTTATTTATGCTAGTATAAATTTACAGTAATGCCACTGAAACAGCGAAGTTACTACTGGTGTGAAACTAGAGAGAGTGAGAAGAAACATCTGCAGTTTGAGAATTTTTTGGTAAATCTTTCTGGAGAAATCATGGGAGTCGCTTACATAATGGAAACATCCTATAATTTTTACTGTGCCTTTTCCCTTGTTGCCACATATTTCTGCTACCATGGTAACCTATCATGAATTGTTCATAGTAAGTGACCTTGTCATTTCTTTTATATATGCCATGAGTTATTGTGCAGAAGGTATTTATAGAATTAGGAAGGTGATACTGACTGCCTGAAGACAAGCGGGTTATGTTTCACTTATTTATTTATTTTCTGTAGAATGGGCTAAAAAACGTAAGAGGAAAATGCTAATGTTTGTCTGCAGAATAGCTCTTGCTATTATTCAGACAGGGACAAATACAGCTATTAAGTCATAAAGTAGGTGGATGAAAAGTGGTTAGCTCAGCCTCCTGTACGCAGTTCTCAGCTGACATTCTTCTGGCCTGGCCATAAATGTATTGAGATTTACTTTTCCATACCTGATACTTCCATGGGGTAACAGAACAACCAGCATTTCTGTTTAGCTATGTCAAAAAGACTGCACTGATTACTGTGTGGTAATTTTGAAAACAAAAACCATTGCTTTCTCAATTATTTTGAATGGTGGGAGTTAGCACTTATTCCTTTTGTTTTCACGTTTGATCAAGTTTCAACAAACAAAAACAGAACAACAAGAAAAATTTGCAATTGTTTGGTGTAGACTGATATTAAAGAACAAATAAGCTTGACTGGAAGAAATTAAAAAAAAAATAGCAAACCAATAGTATTTACTCCCAAAAAACAGAACGTGGCAACTCAAGAAAAGAAAACTTAAGGATTGTACACAGCTTAATATAGGAGCATTGAATATAGTTCAAAGATATGCAGTCTGTAGACTTGGAACATATTAATTTGATGGCTCAAGCTTTGTAGTTTTCATCATGATGCTTAACTTTCTAGCTCTTTTGCTGTGTAGGAGATAAATAATGCTAGTACAGTTAGGAAAAGAATATGAAGAGCATCTGATGGCAAAGGAAAACTTCCTAGCCTTTTTGTGTGTTCAAGAAGAAAATAAGATTTTATTGCACGATATTCCTTGTAATTCTCTTCCAAATTGTTTTGTTATTATTCTTGGAATGTTGGGAATTATGTGGTTAAAATCTCCATCATTTCCCTGAGTGATGTGGGAGTCCGACAGCTGCTCTGTGTGCAGTGGGGTCAAGGTGTCCAAGCCCCAAGCACCGACCCAGCAAGCCTTCACTGTTGCAAGGACTCTTTGGGTATGGAACTGGTACAGCCTCATGTAGCCCCTACTGTGCACAGACCAGGTTATTGATATTGCCTGTAGGTGTCAGGTGTGTCAGTTAGTTCCTTGGACAGAGAGTGTGCATTCTCAGAAACCTCTATATTTGATTTGTTGTGTAGTGTATTGTGCACTGTGCACAGATACTTGTAAGTAGTCACTAGAAACTGCTTTTGCAGATGCAGGAGTAGTCATGTAGGACAGTTAAGGTGACTGAGAGATGTTGTGTAAGCTGCTTAAGATAGTGCGTAGCAATGGATCATTCAAACGCTGGAATGGTCCCTAACTTGATTGTAGTAATTCAGCAATATGATGACCCAGGGAACCTTACTTGATCCAACTGCAGATGTCACTGCAGAGGCTGTTAAGATGCCCAGAGGGGCAGCAACTGACTGTTGTGTTCCAGGGATTCAGTTTCTCACATGAACACATACAAGAGATCCCAGGAGTGTCTTTGTGGCAACAGAAATGGTTTTATTTCCATGTAGTAGCTAGCAGGAGTTTTCCGATCAATTAATGATGTCGTAAGACATTTGTCATGCCTTTGAAATTAGCTATTAATAACAGAACATGTACTTTACAAATTACATACTGAGTTATCTCCAGATTAACAGTGGTGTAGCACTGTCCATCAGTAGAAGAGCTCAATGTTTTATATAATACAAGAAAACAATGAGCAAGAATGCAGAAGAGATTGCCTTAGGAATTTTGCATGCTAAGCATCAAGTGCTCAATTGGACTAAATGATATAGCAGTACAGCACAGTCATTTAAACTGTCATTTCTTTAATGGCTGGGAATGGTAATCTCATGGGGAGATAGTTTAATATGACCCATTTATTATTCTCCTACAGTTTTTTCTCTGTGTTGTAGGTATATTATAATTAGACTAAGCTGACCAGCCTGAAACTCAATAAATATATATGGAGAAATAACATTTATTCTGAATGTAAACTTAATTAGCCATCAAGCTGGTCTAACTTTATGAAAATACTACTGAATTAGAGTATCAGATTACGCTGATTTGGTGCTTCCAGAACTCATTACTTCCTTGAGGTCCAGCCCATGGTAAAGGTGTACCTATGTAAGCTAAATAACTTGAATTTTTAGAGAGAATGGTTTAACTTTGTAGGATTTGCCAATGTGGGGATGAGGACAAGTGACAGAAACCAAGCTTTTCTGGTCAAATGTGAAGGCCTTCAGACTGCTTTAAAAATAATTTAGGTTTTTACTTTGGAAGACCTGTTTGACATTAATTATCCGTGGATTACACAAATGCTCTGAATTCTCTATTTAATCTTCTGTTGTTGTCTTCTTTGCCTCAAAGATACTCTTCTTGTTTCTGCAAGTCTCCACCATAGCGTAATGATCCTGAATGTATAGGTAGTGCATGCAAAACATGGTATATTTTGTCTGTGTCTTAAGTTTAGTTTTCCCTATACATATATATAAATATATCTACTTATGAACAGTTTACATAGAGTATATCTTATGAATGGATTAAGTAGCAAAGGCATCTCTGCTTTCCCGTGTGTTTGCTGTATTCTGTACAGAAAACTTTGAATATTGAGATCTATCATAGAAGGTTTTCCATCCATTCCTAAGAATGCCCCATCCTCATATTTAGTTTCTTTTCTAAACTCAACTTCACAAAAAGGACCAGTTTGTATGGGTAACTCAGGAAGACATCCTCAGCACCCAGCACAAGGCACTCTGTTCCCAGTTTTCCTATTGCACGTTCAGAAAGTGTGAATGTGGGTAATGACTGAAGACTCTAAAGCAATACAGATAACTCAGTACCTTACTGCATTCTAACAAAAAAAAAAAGTCCACGTTAATCTTTTAAATCCATGCTTAAATTTTCTGTGGTCATTGCTGTATGATTACCTTTTTGATAGTTGGTATCGTGTGAATGTTGATTAAATAATTTCAGTATTGGACAACCATATTTTATTGTGACTACTTTTCTCATTCTGACAGTGGAGTATCTCAGTTCTCTTCCACTCATTTGACTTCCATTATAATCTCTAAACCAAGTATTAGTAATGTCCTGTACAAGCAGATACTCTGGCACAGGTTCATTCAAATTCCAGCTTCGGACTTAGAAATAGGAAATGAAGCTTAGGAGTCTCTCTGGAGATTTCTAAGAGAATATACAATACGGTTTAACCTGTCAGACCGGAGGATGACACTGCTGTTCCACACTGATAAAGGTGTTTGAGAATGAAATTTCACTCTGAAAAATTATGGTTTAACTGTAAGACCTTCAGCTACTTAAAATGTTGTTTCTGAATTAGTTGTTGAAGAGGGCAGCTGTGAAGCCTTGCATAGCACTGCATGCAAACTCTGTTCTGCAATGATAGTGCATTCCCATTTGCTGTAGTGGTGATACTGAAGTGGAAACACAAAGGCTCATTTTGTTGCATGGTACGTTATATTCTACTTTAGTTACAGGAAAAATTGTCCAACAAACGATGTTGCCTCTACGTACAAGCCTCCTTTTATTTCTTCCTTGCTTGGCCCCCATCAAAACAAGAAGCAAGTACATCAGTGTTCAGTCAGCGCAATAAATGACATCTAGAATCAGTTGTGAGGTTTTGTTTTGTTGTTGTTGTAGTAGTATAATAACAGAGACTTCAAGAAATAATTTAAGAAATATGCAAGGGACATGCTATGGTTGGTGGTTTCTTTTTCTTCTGAATCGTTTATTTTTAATTGCTCTGTGAAGGTTTTGGTCAGACAAGCATTTGTGTATTTTCTTATCACTAAATGTCTTAAATTTTCTTAGGCATTTAGCTGGGGAATCACCTGGACCTAAATAATCAGTGGAACACTGTTTCTATTTCAAGCTGTGACACTTCTGGACCAGTTTCTTCAAAAAATGCCACCAGAGAATGCTTTGAAACTGAAAATTTAATTGTGGCTGCTCTGAAGTTCAACAAGATTCCCAGTTTTTGTTTGGGAGTTCTGTTTCCTATCATAGCAGTGTACAGGACGAGCTAGTTAAAACGCAGTAGAAATGCCCCAATTAACGGGGGTGATTATACCGTACTGAGGTAAGGAAATATTAGCAAGCCTGCCTGCATTGTGACTTGACAGGTGTTTTATTTTCTGTTCCTTCTTCCTGACTACTCTGCTTCCTACCCCAGAAGTCAGTATTTGCAGTAAGAACCTTAATTTTACCTGAGTTAACTTGATGATTAAAAGTTTTCTTGAATTGCTCTACTCCCCCTCCCACAAAGAAGGAGCAGAGCCCAGTTTTCTGGAACTGCTGGCTTTTAGAGACTAGTTTAAAATACCTCTGGGGAAGTTATTTGGCAGTCTTTGAGAGAGCTCCTAAAATACTAAATGCTTTTGAAAGTCAAATTAAAGGTTTGTTTCATTTAAGTTGTATCGCTGGATGAGATTAAATAAAGTGCCCTACTTGCACATAGCAATCTGTATGAAATGGTTTTTTGATCGCCTTCGTGCATATCTGAAATGCACCTCCAATTTCTTTTCAGTATCCCAGCTTATTCAGCTTTTTACCATAATGGTTCATTAGCCTCCTAGGCTTTTTCTTTCGAGTTAGAGTCAATTTTCTATCTCTACTCTTTTACATTAAATCGCTTTGATTCCCTGAAATGTGGTATTGGGGGGGAGCAAGCAAGAGTCATGGAAAGAGGAGTTACGCGGTGTGGATGCATCGTCTCTATTTCACAGCGTATCTCTAATATTGCAAAGGCTTTGCCCCTGGCTGCAGTGCTGCTGAATTTATCAAGTATTCCCAATTCTTAAAGAATGATTTAAGTATATGCTAGTGCTGTCACTTGTTGGTGCTTATTTATTTTGAGATCACTGGGACTTCGTGTGGGTAGAACCTCAGCGTTTACCTCGCTGGAGCACGCTGCAGTGTTCGACTCTAAATCACTTTGAAAAGCCAGTGGTCGCTCATTCAAACGCTCCACTGAATGCATGTAACTGAGATGACAAATAGCTGTTCTGTGGCACGCACATCCCTAAAACCTGCTTTCTAGCCCTTTGTTGCTGTGATGGGTATTGGTTTTGGCTCTGGTTGCAGGTACAGAGAGTTTCTGTTTCTTTGAACAGTGTTTGTAAGTGGGCTGAGACTTCTGTGGTTGGCTTCCATCCTCAGTAAACTCAAGGGAGAAACTGCAGCCCACTGAGCTCAACTTTTCTCTTTGGCTTTGAACAGCTGAAGTTCCTTGTTGTCTCCAGTGTTCCCCTGCTGTGATCCCAGTGTTGAAGCTGTAAAGGGACTGCTGCTGGCACCTCTCCCTGGGGTTGCCACAAACCCCAAGCAGAGCATCAGGGTCTGCTGGGGTTGGGAATTACCTCCCTCCCAGAGCAGCAACTTAAGGAGGGATTTTAAAGAGATTCGGTGCCTTCCTTGGAAGTGTAATTCGCTTTCTGTATGTGCAATTTTACCGTTATGATTTCAGTGTCTGTGAACTTGTTAATTTTGTCAGAAATGTCAGGACTGTTCTATTCAATAAACTTAGGGATCTACTGGTGTTACCTAGCTAAGCAAAGCAAAAATGAGCAAAACTACTTTTTTCAAAAGCTGTCTTTCATTTTAATGAGTTTACCAGGAAAATGGGGTGACAGATTCTTTCAAAAGATCTCTATAAAAACAACATAAAGGTATAAAGATATTGCTGACCTCTTAATTAACCACCTCCATAAAATCTGTTATTAACTCTGCTCTGGAGAGTTTTAATAGCATTATGCTGAAATGCACTTTAATGAAAAGCAAGGCTTATTTCTGCTAACCGATACTTAATCTTTCTAATACTTTCTTGGCAACTCTATTTTTAACCTAACAAGCAGCTCTAGGCTATAGGACTCTTGCACCTTCGCAGTACCCACTGAGCCATACCCCTGGGAGATGCAGGACATCTTTGTTTGCAGGGTCTTCAGTATGGGAGGCTCGGGCAAATACTAGGTATGCAATAATATAAATCATAGGGGATAAAGGCAGCAAATGGTATTGAAGGGTTATGGAATGTTTTGAATGTTTTGTGTGTGTCATGATGTGTTTTCTTGGCAAAACCTTCAAGGGCAGCACAGAATAATTTATTTGTAGCGTATCCTACCATGAAATGCTGGCTGCTGGGATCTGGAATAATGTATTTCTTATAGCTTGAGGGTTTGCCAGAAGGATATTTTTGCTCTGCTGAAGTAGTCTGGTTAATTACTGGTAGCCTGCTGCACTTCATTGTTTGTCTCAGACTAGTAAAAATTTGAGTTTGATTAGCAGTCTTGCTTTTGTTACTTCTGGTATGTATTTTCTAAGGCTGTATGTCCTGTTGTTACTTTTCTTAATTATCAGAATAAGTAAGAGTAGAGCAGGTTACACTCCACATTAGTGTATAACCATACAACAGGTTTATGTTTTCTGAGTATGTATTCTTAAGTCCCTCTCTCAAAGTGTATGAAAACCACGGTGGTAATGGCTTATGCAGAGCGGTCATTTGAGAAGCTGACAGCTTCCTTTGTGTACAGTGACAAGCAAATGTCTTTGGTGTGGGAAAATGCTTACTGATACTTTAAAGTTGATCAATATCTTTTTCTCTTCTTTTTCCTGTTTGTGTAGTGCCATAAGAACACACGCGCAAAAAAATTAAACTGATGGGAAGCCAATTCTTTTGCTGCTGAGTTTAATCGGCGTCTCTTTTTAATTCCTGTTCCTTTGGTGGATCAGTTTTCAGAACTGTGAATCGTAAAGATGAAGAGATGACAGCTGAACAGGACACAAAAGAATGTACTGCTGTTGAAATTAAATAATCATTTTTATGGAAACTTCCTCTACAATAGGAAATGGAGATGAATGAGTGCAGAATCTTTTTTTATGAACAAATTAACTTTCTAGTCTGTCCATATTAGTCAGCTTTTCACAGGAGGCAACAGTTAAATAGTTTCTAATCTGTCTTTGTGATGTCTCTGCAGGCCATTTAGGGAAGAATACTGAAATATGAAATTTAAACCTTCACATAAGTTTTCTTGTCAAGGAAAAAATAGATATGCTCTCTTCCTATTCTGCATTCAAGAATAGAAAGAAGTATCCAAATTTGGGTTCACTGAAGGTAAAATATAGGGATGATTAAAACCATAGTTGTGATTCTCAGGTTTTTCATAGTAATGTTTATTTTCAGAGGAGATAGCAAATGGAAAATGTTTAAGTTAAAAGCTATAAAAATATGGAAATATGCTGTGAATAATTCAAGGAAAACGAGTGATTAGTGATTGCTGAAGCAATATACAGGTATGCTTTGAAGCCTTTAGCCTCTTTCATTGTTAAAGTCTTCACGTATTTTATGTAATTACGGAGTTGCCTAGGCAATCCACAAAAGTATAATTCTGGATTCAAAATAATAGCTCTTCTTATCTGATAAGGAGATGCATCTACTTTTAAATCAGTCATCATCTCCTTGCTTTTAGCAAGCATTTATTGTTTTTAATTGTCTGGGAAGTGTTCTGCGGGGCACATAATAAAAAAGAGTTCCTTTCTGAAGAAGCTCTCAAACAGGTTGCAGAATGGGGCCCAGTGGTGCGTGTGGCCGTGGTGCATGAAGCAGAAAAATCTGAGTGCTGATATTAGTATGCTGGCAACCTTGCCTAGCATGAGAGGGAGTTTTGGGTGTTTTGTCCTGGAGATAGCACAGCTGCGTGATTTGAAAGCAGTCAGAGGCGGCGGATATCCAATTCTTTGAGTCTTTCTTCTGTGTCCAACTAGGCAGCATGGAGTAAGTGCGTGGTCTTTTGTAAAAGCTTTCTTTTGAGAATGTAACCAGCAGGAGACAGAAGCTGACATCCCCTGTTGGCAGAGCAGAGGTCACTTCTTTGTAACTATCAGAAACGAAGCCCAGGGTGAGGGTCAGCCGAAAATAATTCCTGTTCACTGTTGTTTGGAGCCACAACAGAGGTCCACATGCAGAAAATGGTTATGCTTTCAGGAACTTAGTTCTGTGGAAAAGTTTATGCTTTCTAAGTAACTGATATAAAGCGTAGAATAAATACAGCATCAAATGCCACTTAGAAATTTTCAAGGGAGTGAAGGAAGAAATTAATGTAATTTAATAATACATGTATATATATGAGTAATTGTTGATACCTTTGTACTGCTATGAAAGAGTGATATCCATGCTCAGGCTTTTCATTACCTAGAATTGTAGGAGGATGTTGTTAATTGATTTGAACTTAAATCTCTGGTGTGCACCTCAATTTCTGACTAATTGCTACGCAGTGCTACACAAAGCTCTGCTGCTCAATTTGATGAATGAGAGAGTGTCAAGCTCAGAGCACAGCAGGTGCCATCCCCTCAGGCTGGAGGCAGTGAGGACAGGAGAAGTTTTCCCTGACATAGGACTAAGAAAAGACCTGGTTGTCTTGTAAGTGAATCTCTTTCTCTGCAGCATTCCTTGTGGGACTGGGACAGTAGAAGTACCCACACAGGACAACACGGGGGTAAGTTCCTTGAAGAGGAAGGACTTGGGAGAAGGAAGGAGAACATGAAGTGGTCTGTGAGGTCACAACATAGTTGGTTGCAATTAAGAAGCCTTTTTTATTATGCAGAACAAGTTAGAATGTTAGGAATCTGAAGCGGAGAGTTTGTGAGCAAGGGAATCTGCATGTAGGCAGGGTGCTCTCAGACACCAGTGCTCAAACCTAAGGTAAGAGATCAACTAATTTTCCTACAGACAGGTGTCCATCCTGCTAACCAATGCTGGAATTGTATTGCAATTGAGTTACTCTTCAGCGATTGTCAGCGCAAAAGGCCTATTTCATTTCCAATTGTAACTGTGTCTGAGCAAGTCATTTGGTTATGGGAGTAAATACTGGGTCACGCTGGATGAAAAAGAGACAAAATGGCTCTATCCTGTGGAAGAGGGCCCTGGCCTTTCCTCAGGTCTACAGGAGGCTTATCTCCCAGTGGATGTGTGGTGGCGGGCTTTTGGAGCCAGACATCATGCCCAAAAGGAGTTCCAGAATGTTGATCATGCCTCTCTATTCGTGTTGCCTTGTTTTGTGCAGTCTGCATCCCGTCGCTGAAAGGGCTACAATGAAGAAATTTGCAAGGCAATAAACCTTCAAGTTTATTTTAGTTTCACAAAGTGTGTGCTTGAAAGGACTTATTTGCATAATGCATTTTTGGTTGTTTTAAGATAAAAACACAATGAAAATATAATTATCCTAGAAGAAAAGAAGAAGAGGCTTTTGAGTTGGGAGCGCAGATATTGGCAGGACGTCTGTGCTGGGTTACAACATCAAATTACTTGAGCTTGTGAGAGATAAAGGACTTTCTCATCTCAAAGATATATTTGCAATGTAAATGTATAAGATGCATATGAAAGGCAATAGATCTAAACTAGGAAGCACAGCCTTTGCTCGCTGTCATGTGTTCTTTCATGCAGGTATAAGAGCTTTTCTAAAAAATGTGCAGGAAGTGCTATAAGATCACGAGAGAAAAGTATATCAACCAATGGCAATCTTACAAAACAGAGGAGAAAAATAGCTGCCTCCTGTTCTGAGCAGATCAGGAAAATTGAACTATAATTTTAAGTAGTCAGGAAACCTTTCCTGTCTGATGTGATTCAGTGTCATCAGTGTGCCTTGAAGTAGGTGATATTTGAGTCATTTCTTAACCCTCATGGTGCACGGAGGAGATGAGTGATAATAAAAAACAAGACTAAGACTTTGCCCTTGATATTCAGGGGATAGAAAAGTTCGAAGGGCTCACTGACACTGCAGACCAAAATTCAGCATTTCTGTGATGAAGCAAAACTGTGCCTGTAGGCTTTTGGATTTTGACAGCGTTGTAGCAGTACTTCAGTGTAAATTGCAAAGTATACTAGGAGCTGTTTGGTTTAAATTGATAAAATTAAGGCAATAGTAGCTAAAGTTCATAACTAGACTATGGTAGAGTGAACAGTTAAGCATAAGGACTCAGCAAATTGGCCTATTTCTGGAGCGTATGTACTTAACTTTCAAAGACAGATTTTTAAAATCTTCTTTGAGAAAGCTCCAGGAATGTAAAAATAGGGAAGATATCTTAATTATTACATCTCCTAGTTCTGCATGAGCATGATGTTTTCATAGTAAATTGCAGAGTATGTTGCTTGTGTTGTGTGGCATCCATTGTGGAGAATGGATTAAGTTTGGAAAACCTACCTGTTTGTCAGTGCTTTCACCCATGACACCTCATGCTGACTTCGGTTATTTAGTACACTTCAGGCTATGGCCTGGTTTGGAAACTGAGCCTGGCAGGTCTGAAAGTTATGGAAAGCAGAATAAACAAGACAACCAAGCTGATAAGTTAGCTTTTCTCCTTTTGTGACCACGGATATTTGTTGTTTATTCATAATAGTAGCAACCCTCCATCTTCTGAGTGAGTGGGGCTGTGGTGCTTCCCATGTAGAACCTCTATCAAAGGAGCGTCTGTGCCACTCAGTGCTGAAGCAATTGAGAGGGAGCAGTTGCAGGGGTAGCTGTTGGAGGGAGTGAAACAAATAAGGCAGAGAAGTGTAAGTGTATTTTGGCATCTTGGTGAAAATGTGGGCATTTAAAAATCTTGTTTGTAGTTAATGCTAACTTTTCATAATTAATCTGTGATGTAAAGCATTTGTCCTTGACAATTCTTGGGAGTTCATAAGAGATGTAGTTAAATTGGGAGGATAAAAAATAGCAATGTGCCTTTACAGGAACCTGGGAAGTTGCATAACTGCTGCAGCAGAGTTGATCACCTGGGATCAAGTCTGATTTGTTATATAAACTTGTCAATAAAGCTTTCTTGTATTAATTTTTCATTGAAGTAGATAATAGGTATTTTAGGAAATCTTCTAGTAGTTTCAAGGCTAGCTCTATACGCTGTATGCTTTAAGATGTACCTTCTGTATTATCTAGCTGCCTTGTTCAACTTTTTATCCCTGTAGTCCAGAAGAACAGCTTCTGTGTTTGTTTTTGTTGTAAGTCAGTGAGCTTAACTAAATATGATATCACTTCTATCCATAAAATGTCATTATTTCTTTTAGTTTTTTTTTGTTTGAGGCAAATGATGGACGTTAAACCTGTAAAGATGATAATTGTGGTCATGGGAGGATCTGGATGAATTTTACTACATCTTACAAGTCAAAGTCTGCAACACCAAAACTACTAGAAAGTTGTATTTAGCAATATGATGAGATAAACAGAGTTCATCAAGTGTTCCTTTTGTGAGTTATTAAATTATATTTTAAGGTGGTTATATTTTATCTGTTTTAGAAGGTAATGGGGATAAAAAAGATCTAAACCCCCCAATAAAATCCTTAATTGTAGCAAATATTTGCCATACTAAAGGAATCTTCCACAATACTAACATATTAACATCCTTTTTATGGAATTATTTGGATCTTCTCGATGCAAAGTTTTTTTGCTTGGCTTAGTTTATGGAGTTGCTCTTGCTTTGTCTTTTGAAGTCTGCTTTGCCATCAGAGAATTTTCTTTTTAGCCAGCAGCTGTTGGCAGTTGATACCACAGTGTTTCTGCTGAGGTAACTGTTTGGCTGTTTTTCAAGTTAACATTTAAAAACGTTTAAGTTCTGTATGAAGTTCAGCGTACAAATGTTCCTTTGCACCTCTTTTTTTTTTTTTTATCATGGCATTTTCATATCCTTTGTATTTATCCATGCTTGACTAAAATCTTGCTTGAGATCTCTAAGCGTTAAGCTGAAACTGATAATGAGTTCCGGTGAGATTTTATTCTACTTTTCAGTTGGAAAAGGTGATCAATATTTCCATATCTTTATTGGATGACGAGTAAAACCAGTTATATCATTGAGTATTTCTCGTTTTATCTTCCTTTACTCTCACAGTAATGAATTCATCAGACATCATCAGGCAAGTATGGTATTTCATAGCGAACAATCAATATTAATTTTAAAATGTTTCTTTTCCTGCAATGGCAGGGAGATCAATTCCCATATGGCTGCTTGTTTTTGAATGTTGATGCATTTCTGTTACCGTGTTGGAGAGGACCAAGATGTTATCAACACCAGCTGAATAAGCTGTCTTCTCATTTAAAGCTTTTCCCTTAAGACAAATGAGGCTTTGGAAAAATTAAAACCTAGCTCTTTGTATCATTTATAGAGATTTAAATGCATAGGAAGTAATTTCAGATGTCATTTTTTATCATTAAATAATGAAGTAAAAGCAGCGGGTTTTGCAAGTCAGCAGCACCAGCAAATTTATCAGTGGAAATTTGTAAGGTATTCCATTTATTAATAATTTTCTCTTTAAGTCGGCTGGCTTTGCACAGAAAGAGTTAATGAATCAGTATGGCTGTGTATGTGACGCTGGATGATGCAAGAGCTACAGCTGCCATTCTTCCAAGGCTACTTGATGAGGAACAATAGGATTAACTCATTGGCTGGATGGGATTACTTCATTTATCACTTGTTAGAGAGGCAGTGCGTTTTATTTAATTAGTTTTATTAAGGATTCTTAATAAGAAATACACAATGTCTTTTTATTTTGAGGAGGCTGATGCTGAAAGAAGGACTAGCAGTGAGCTCCAGCAATATCTTGGCATGCTCCTTGTGATGTAGGTGGAGGTTTTTCTACAGCTTAAACTAATTCTCAGTTTTATGGATGTAATGCAGTGCCTGTGGGATTTTGCTTTTCATAGTTTGTAGAACCAGAAAAAGTACATTAGTAGCTGTATCCTGCAATTTCAAACTTGCAGGTTCTTGTGGTTTCTTCCTTGCAGTGTGTGGCAATAGGACAAGGGGAAATGACAACAAACTGAAGCATAGCAAGTTCCACACAAATGTGTGTGGGAATGTCTTCACAGTGCAGTGATGGAGCACTGGAGCTGCACAGGGAGGTGGTGGAGCCTCCTTCTCAGGAGGCATTCAAGACCCACCTGGACACCTACCTGTGCAGCCTGGGCTGGGAGCTGCTTTGGCAGGGGGGTTGGACCTGATGATCTCTGGAGGTCCCTTCCAACCCCTACAATTCTGTGATTATGTGAAATGCTGAGCTTCTGAATAATGAAAAGCCATCATATAATGAAGTTTTATCTGTGACCTGTTTCTTCGTCAGCAGTATACATTAATTTGTTTTCATAGTTTTGCAGATAAGTTGCTTGTCTTGCTAAATAATCTCCTTTCATGTAGAAACCCATGTCAGTTTTCTGCTGAGTACGTTAAATTTCTTTGCAGCCATCGAAAATGCTCTGAAAGTTAAAAAAAAACAACAACAAAACAACAAAAAAACCAACCCACAATGTTAATTTAACAAACAAAAGAAGTGGTTACAGTATAAGGAAAACTGAGTAGGGTGGATACTGTATGAATTTCTTGGTTTATAAAATCTAGTGTTTAATTTCTGTTGAAATTTCTTTTGGTGAGTGAGAAATTATTTATGAATCATACGCATATTCTTTCCAAATGTAGTTCTCTCCTGCGTCCCACTGAAGTACAGTCCCTACCTTCTCTCACCCCCTGCTGTTGAAAGGCACTTAATAAAGTCTTTGAAAACTAGATGTGTCCCATTTTCATTTCAAAAATGTATTTTAAGTAGGAGCATCTTCCCAGTAATTTGTAACAAATCAGTAATTTGGATTTTCTGGGAAGGAAAAAAGTATATAAAGAAATCTTACTGTCATTTCACACTACAGAAGCAACTTCAGCATTATGTAGCATCAAATAATGCTCATCATAAACTATTGCAGTTTAAGTCTCAGATAAGTGCACTTAACTTCCTGCTCTGACTGATGTCATTGTGAAAGAGAACATGAAATGTCAGTAAGAAGCACACGTGTTGTTTTTTGTTTGTTTGTTTTTGTTTTTAAATGTGCTTTAATTTTGTTGGATCTGAGTTTTGGAAAAGCTCCAACCCTCAGCAGGGCAATGCTTTTAATCTGTGAAGATCAGGGTAAAGGATAGATCTTCATGTCAAGTGGGAAGTGAGGTCTTACACATTAAACTTGCTTGCAGATGTACGTAGTACGCATGCAGCTGACCTTAACTGTCCTGCATTTGTGACAGTGTCTGTTGTAAATAAGATACCATTTCATCAGTGTAGACATTTCTTAGTTATTCACCTGCACAGCTTTCTGGCAGGTAAGTGGAGATCAGAAGGGTGATGCTTCTTTATTCACAAAGCACACAGGTTAGGAGTGAAAAATAGGGAATGCTGAATTCAGTCTATTTTGGCGACTCTGACTTCCTCTCTTATTTTCCTGCCTTTTGTTTTAATTAACGTTAGCTGTTAATACTGTCCATGTACTGTCCATTTTTACTGATACAGATTTTTTTTTCTCCCACTGCCTACAATCCTGATTTTTTTCTTGGCGAGGACTTTAAAGGGATCATCTCTATGAAAATACTGTGTAATTTTAGAAAAATAAAAATTGGAAGATTGCAATATGCAGAAATCCCAGTGACTTTAAGGTGCTGTTTGCATGGCTAGAGTAAATGCATATGTCCCTTGATATGAACCTCAGGAGAAAAGTTTTGAAGGAGCTTGAGGCTCTCGCTTATTCTCCTAATGTGAACAAACCCCCCAAACCTGCAGTATTCTAATTTTTTACTTACTACTGCAGTGATGCATTTGGGATTGCAAATTAACAGCCTTTCTTCAAGATAGGGTGCCATCTCTTTGTTTTAACTACTGTTAGGAGTTTATTCTGGAGAAGTTTAGCAGAACAAAACCAGACTTCCAAATATACTTAGAAGAGTCAGTTTAGAAAGTGTACAAATACATACAGACCTCTTTGAAAACCTGCAAGGAGGGATCATGCTGCAGTCTCCTTGGCAGCCTGTCACAGTATCCTCGATGAGCAAACTGTTAATGCAAAACTTGTCCGTCAGTATCCCCATCTTCAAAACTATCAGTAATTCTGTAAGTTCTGAACATGTCAAGCTCCAAATAACTTTGATGTTAAGAAGAATGCAGTTCATTTTGGCAAGTCACAGAGCTGGTTATTCCTTCTTTGAAAATGTATGGATATATGAAAATAAATTATTTCCTCCATCACAAAAGCAAAGTGCTTTTTTTTTTGGTGTAAAAGGTTGATGAGAAAAAATTATAAAAATGGAAAAAATATTTATGGCATGTTTATGCTACTGATCTTCCAGTTAGAATATTGGATGTTTTTAAAAACAAAATAATTCTTGTGGTGTTTTTATTAAGTTGAAAAACAGCTAGTATTTCAGTCTTCTAGAATAATCATTCTTAATCATTTGCCTAGCAAAACAATTTATTAAGCAATGAAGGATAACGAACCATAAAGTTTAATTTGCCTTTTTTAATTGAGTTGTTAATTAGTACCCCTCCACAGTTGGTAACTCCCAACTTGCTTTTTGCTGCTTCTGTATTCAGGACACTTCAAAGAACCTAATCTATCTTCGTTATTTCAAAAAGGCAGTTCCATGAATCAAATCTATAGGTGATTATGTTCTAACTGTTCTGGGGCTTCTATGAGTGCATATTAATTATGTCAGTGGTTAATGATCAGGGAAGAAATATGTGAATGCCAGCAGTGATTGTTTAACAGAAATGGAATAAATATCCTCTGTTCTCTGAAATTTTAACTCCTGCCATCTTGATGAGAATAGAAACTTGAGGTCACATAATCTTATCACAGCTTTGGCAAAGGCTTTGGTTGACGTTTTTGATGTATGAGCGCTGTTGAGGTCTCGTTGCCCATACCAATGAGTATTGAAGCCTTTACTTCATCTAGCTGCAGCCTGTTCATAAATGTCATTTTACTGAAATTTTAAGTTGTAACTGCTAATTATGAATTTAAGAGCTCTCAAATCCTGTTGTCGTGAGTGTCAAAGAGTTAAACTGCCATGTTATCAGTTGGCACAAGCTCTTTTGGTTGTAAGGAAATACCAGCACGAGGGTTAAATAGACCTGCGTTGCCTGTAAATTGTCATGTACAGTGTGGAACAGATTGTACTGTTCTTGATTTCTGGGATGCAAGACTGAGCCCTCAGAGCTCATCCTCTGAGTAAAAAACCTGGATTTCCAATTTCTGTGTGTATTCTGAGTTTCTTTATGCAGTGTAGATGCTTTGTCTTCTGTCCTTTTCCTAGAGATATGGCTGTTCTAGCAGAGGACAGATTATGCTGTGCTAATTTTCTCATTGAAAATAGCATGGATAGATTTCATAAGATATTCAACACCAGTTTATAGAGTTTGAAATTCCTTTCAGGGCCTTTTGGTCTTCGCAGAATAACTGTGTGCTTAAACAAAAACAAAGGGAACCAAGACCTATCTCTGAGTGACAGCACAATTTTGAATTAGTGAAATGTAAGTAGCTGTGGATATACAGTGTTTGGAAACATTAGTTGTTGGCTGTTGACCAATGAGAGAATAAGAGCCAGAATTGTTTTGCACTGATCTTTTAATCTTTACCTCTTTTTTTTTTTTTCCTCACTCGTAACGGGACAGACAAGGGACTGGAGAGGTTGTAGAAGAGAATTATTTAAGTTCCTGAGCATCAGGAGGCCTTTCACCCCTATCCAAACTTACACTGTAGGCAGCAGCAGATGACTAATTTACAACATCAGGTTATGGTGCCTTAGGGAACATATGCCAAGCTTGAGTTGATGAGACAGGCTGGTGAGTTATGAGAGGCAAGATTGATTTATATGCAGTGTCTCAGATTTTTAGATTGAAGTGTGCCTTCCTATCACTTAGATACCAGTCAGTTTAGATGGGGCTATTGAAGGGAATGCAAGGGTTTAAATGTAAATAAATAAATAAATAAATAATTACCTCATAACTCTTAAAAGAAATTCTTGTTTCACTTATCTGCTTGCATGCATGAGAAGAAGGTACTCAGATGCTGGAAATGCTGGATTCTTCCAAGGAAATGGTAGGAAGTTTCCCTTCTCTTTTTCAACCAAACCAGAAAGCCAGATGCTGACACGTTCACGTTTACGAGGTGTAATAGCTGCAATATTCTTACAATGGACAGAAATGTACAGTTGCTATAGCAGTAAATGATAACAATATTAACTGATTTCTTAAAGTGCTTTGCTGAGTGATTGCTTTCCTGCTCAGTGAGCTTCCGTTCCTTATTTCAGCATTTTGGCTGCCTGCATTTCCTTCAGGGATTTGTTCTCTCCCAGAGTAACAGCTTGCTTGTAACTTCCCATCCTGGAAATCTTTTTATAGTTTTAAGAGGTGGAAGTTTTTCACTCAGAGGGTAGTGATGGACTGCAACAGGTCGCCCAGAGAGATTGTGAATGGCCCATCCCTGGAGGCATTCAAGGCATGGCTGGACGTGGCTCTGGGCAGCCTGTTCTAGTTGTTGGCGACTAGACTCATGACACGGGAGTTGGAACTACATGGTCTTTGAGGTCCTTTTCAACCTAGGCCATTCTGTGATGTCTTAATGCTGCTGCTCTGTAGATAAAAACCAACGTGATGGCCTTCGGCATGATTAGGAGGCCTGCACGTTGATGGTCAGGGTAGGAGAGGATTAAAGGTGTGTGACCTGGTGATGAGCAGACTGCTTGGGTGCTGCAGGCTCCTTGCTCGCATCCGCAGCCAAGAGCTGCTGGGTGGGAGGCATCAGGTTGGGTGGCATCTGCAGTGTGTACAGTGTGTGCAACTGTACCACGCTGCAGGTTCATCATATACAGAGTGAGCTGAAGTCAGGTACCAGGTGCCTGAGTTCCCAGGACACAGCTTGCTGCCTGGTGCTCAGAGAAGCTTTCAGGCTGCTAGTTCTTTCTAACCTTGTCAGCCATTTGCTTCAGCAGTTTTATCAACAAAGCTAGGATTCAGGTGGAAAAGTAATGCAATTCAAATTTGCAAAACTCAGTGGAAATACTGGCGTATTCTCTTTGTCATGCTTCATATTTTCTTTTCATACAGATGCTCATGCTGACAACTCATCTCAGTTCAATGGGATAATTTAAGCAAGTGTCATACACAGCTTCACATGGTACTTCCCAGGTCTTAAAAGTTTATATTAGCTTAAATCTTAGGTGGTTTTAGTGGTGTGAGTGTTATCTTGAGGCAGTCTAGTGAAAAACTTCTGGATGAGCGCTAACAAAATACATGTAACAGGAGCTACTAGGAAGTTTCCTTGACGTTCATAAATAATTTTCAGTAAGAGATTTATATATGCAAAATGGGATTAAAATGCTTACAGATGTGAATAAAGCATTTACAGTTTGGTGCAATATAAACCAAACCTCCTTTCTATAGTTGCTACTGTTGTTTCACTCTTGTGTAATGGCATTTGGTGGGACTTTTGTTCTGGAGGTTCAGCAGAGTATTTTGGTTAGTACTTGTACCAGGCATGGGTGTGGGGGCAGGCTATGTAGTTCTGCAATAATCTTAATAGGAAATAACCCAGTAAGACTATTAAAAGCATAGTGAAAACCTCAGTCGGTTTCCTGTCAGTTTTCAGAGCTGTAAGTGGCTTCTAATTTGCACAAGATTGGAATAGCATTGAAGAATTACAGTAACTAAGTGAAACACTCATTGGTTTTGCAATTTTCTGATAGCATCCCTTGTAATTTCTTGTAATGCATTTGTAGCTAAGTATAATGACAAATGTCAAGGCTCATTGTACTAGTTTTACGCACATCAGCACTAGGCTGGGAGGTGTAATGTCAGTGTCTGTCTTGGGAAAAGCTAGTGTAACTGCTGGATGCTTTCACATTATATTGCAGAAGGAATTATTGTTTTAGGTGGGGGAGGAGAGGAGAAAATCATTGCTTTCCACATCTTTTTATTACTTTCAGGTTTTCTGTTCTGTAGAAATCCCAACAATAAAAAGTAAGCCTCAGAGGCCTATTAAAAATTTAGTTCAGCATTCGTAAATTAGTTCTGGGTATCCATCAGCACGTACCATTACAAATTACAGAAAACTAGAAGTTATTACCTAAAGAAAAGACATTATGTACTTCAGCTATTTATGTGTGTGTATATATATATACACACACTTAAGTTGACACTGTGTTCTTGCTTAAAAGATTTTGTTTAAATGTCGTGTGCAATGGTAGACAATGATAATATCCTCATAGTAACGTGGTAACAAGTGCTGATCTATATTTGAGATGAATGCAGATGGGTGATACAATTAGAGAAAATCACGTACAGTTGTGTAAATGCTTGGGAAAGTGATCACAAAATGCAGTTTACCTAAAGCGAATAAAATCAAGTCTTACTGTTGTTCTCTTACTCTTCTGCAGCATGTTTTTGTCTATTCTGTAAAGCTGAGGGGAGGTTAATATGATTGTGAATAAAGATTTATGAACATAGATAACTGCTTAAAGCTAATATCTGTCTGCTATGGCAGTTGTTACTTGAATGGAAGCGACCATGTTGATTTTAGTATTTTTTGTAATAATTTTTTATTTTGTAAACCTGTAGTAAAATTAGAGTTATATTATTTAAAAGATTCCATCTACTTTAGTTAATTATACCAGTCCTGAATGATAAGCAACCAGAAAAACACCTGCAAACATTTGCTTGTCAGAGTGTCAGCTGCACTGTCAGTACATCAGCTGCAAGTTCATGGTGCTGTGCTCGTCCTGCTGCTGCTTTCTGTTCTGTGCTGGGCCTGCTTCGTGCCAAACACACAGCCCATCTCCTCTGTATTCTTCCCTGTCTTCATATGCCACTTCAGGGGCCTTACTGAGTGCATCTGTACTTCGTTGCTTTTCATCGCTTGTGTCGTCTCCCAGTTTTATCCTGCTCATTTCCCTCTCAAGTCCTTTGTGAAAATGGGAAAGTTCAGTTTTAGAACTGCTAAGAGGGAAAGATTAATTTGGGTTTTGGTTTTGATAGATGGCTGAGCCACTTGTGTGCGATGTGGTTTGTATGTGACATGGCAGTTTGCTGTGTCTTGCACACTGCTCATATGTCATAAGTTTACTGTGAGAAAAAGATCTCTACCTGTTAAGTAGAAAAGCAAGCAGCATTGCCACTTTCTCAGCTGTGGCTTGACCACTAAAAATGATGGGATATTATACTATTTTTATGCTTGCAATAAGCTAAGTATTAATCATCAGTGTGAACCTGAGAGAGAAACTTCGACCTGGGAAGAAGGAAGGAATTTTTATGTGACCTTTAGAAACGTGTCAAATGTCACTCGCCGGCATTCTTTCTGCTCAGGGGAAAGCCTTATCTTAGTGATTTTTGCCTCGAGTGTTGATTAAAAAATATAAGCCCTCTGCAATGCTGTCTGGTCAGAATTTATTTCTGACCTATCCTCCTCCCAGTCATGTTGGCTGGAGAGAATTTGCAGAGTGCAGTGGGTCAGGATGTCTTGTCTCTGATAGATCTGTTTCTACAGTAGAGAATTTAAACTTCGAATTTCATTGAAGAAAGGGTTTCATTTTTAGCTAGCTGTATAAATCTTTTACAAATAAAATCACCATCGTAAGTTTTAGTGTGTCATATAATTACTAGAAAGGTTTTTTTGTGTGTGTTTTCCCTGGTATTTTTCTTCTGGGAAGACTTTATTTTGGAGCATCCTGTCTGTGAACAGAATAACTCAGTAGCAATGGTTTAACATTTATGTGCAGACAGGACTGTAACGTCTAATTTAGACAGGTTGAACGCAATTGCATTTAATGTAATATCTTTAGTTGTCTTTAATTACTTGATTTTTTTTAATATTGTTTTATGCATCATGAAATTCAGAGTTAGACCAATACCGTCTTAAAAATGGGATTCATCTGGATTGTTTTTACACTAGAGCATATTACAGAACATCAGATAAAACACATTTAGAAGTCAACTGTTAGGGTTAGGGTTCACCTAACCTGACTAGGGAAGTCACCTGCTGCTTGGTGAAGCAGGGCTCTGTTAATCGGATTTGCTGTCAACAGGCATACGTGTTTCTTGAATGAGACTTGCAATGAAGTAGATTTAAAGATTTAAAGAAATACTATATGAAGGAATTACTGGTGCTTCATTTCTACCACACTCAGCGTGGAGGTTAAATTTAAATTACAACACTTGATATTAGCTGGTATTCCAAAATATGGAAATATGTTGGAGGTGAAGAAGCTGTCACTGGACTTCAGTTTGGGTTTCATAACAGTAATGTGCTGTTGATGATGATGCTTTGGACCTTAAAATATAACAGGGCCCTTCTGAAGTGTTTGCGTTTTGAAGATCACGTGCAGCCTTGCTATGCACTGCTCCAGGCCTCCTGGCCCCAGGGCTGGGTTCCTGCCCTCCACCTGGACATGCAGGTGCCATGTGCTGTGCCCTGGGAGCTCTGCAAGTTTCCGAACAGAATTGGTGCAGGATCCTAATGCTCTCCCTTCCTGTGCTTCTGCCAGCAGTTTCTCTTGTCACTGCCACTGTGCACAGCAGCAGCCTTGCTTCAGCTCCCAGTATGTTTCATTAAAGTTAGGGAAGTCACCAACCTTGCACGGTTCTGTTGTGCTTCTGAGGAGCGCTACTAGCTCTGCTGCTTGTGGCTGTAACCTGAATTGAGGTGATTTTTCATTTCCTGCTGATCTGATTTGCACTCGACTAAGCACGATGCTTGATTTAAATGTGAAGACCAGGAGGACAGCAGGAGAGGCAGTGAGTGCTGCCAGGGCAGGGACTGGGGGAACTGAAATGAGCAGGGAGGAGGCGATGATAGATGGCTCCCACCTCTGTCCAGCAGGGATGGGCTTGTGCACGTGGAGGATCAGGGAAACCCGCTGGGTGATGACAAACTGCCTCCTTGGCCAGCTTTCTTAGGTCAAAACCGCAGTGCTTCCAAAGAAAAGGATTCAGCCCTTTGTTTACATAGCAGATGGAGTGCTTATTTATTAGCACAGAACCTCACTTTTATCTAACCTCGCTGCAAAGAAACGATCCAGAAATGGAATGGCTTTTTGTTTCTTTAGTGTTGTTACCCTGAGTTATACGTTCCTTGAGATTCATTTTTCAATGCATGAAAAAGGAAAGTGCAAGTTACTGCAAAGTGAAACTGATGCATGCTCCATTGTATCACAATTTAAATATATATATTTTTTATCACTTGGTACAGTTTTTGAATTTGCTAATGTAATCAGCTTTTAGCATTTTCTTCCTGCTTAATGATTTGCACACCATGAAATTTTTTCATTAAACCACTCCCAGGCTCACCAAGTAAAGAATATAAAGGACCCCAGATACCTTTTCAGCATAATCAGTTCACTTCATATTGGCTGCTGGCTGTAATTTTACTGTGTAGATCATTTAAATGAACTGCTGGATTTATAAAATCATCTCTTATTTTAGAAAAGAAAGCAGGAACAAACATTTATGTGATGCATTGGACACAATTCCTTCAGATGTTGCTGCTGTAGTTTCTCATAATATCATGAATTTAAAGGAGCATGCAGAAACAGCTAGTCTGCATGAATTTTTGGTTTCTCTAGCATGCACATAACAACTTAGCATGCTCACTAGTTTGGGTAATATCAATATGGGTGATACAGTCCCCAGGGGTGAACAGACGTCCAGCTCTGAGGAGGACAGTACTCAAGTATCTGTTTGCTGCTGTGGAATAACCTACAAAACCATGACAGTACTAGCACAGTACAGCCACTAAAGACCATAGATATATTTGGACTGATGCATTAGAGTTTTAAAAAAAGCTGTAGTACGCCTGGGTATGTTTGCAGATTGTCTGGTCTTCCTTTTGGTTTCTGATTCTGTTGTTTGTAAACACAAAGATGATGAGCAAAGTACACAGTTCTACATTTCTTTCCCAGTTTGGGTCCTGCAAGTAGGGGCTTAATTTTTTTTTGTTTTGGGTTTTTTAGGAGCTGGGTAAAAAGCTATTTTGTAAAATGAACAAAAAGCTTTAATCTAGTTGATTATCAGCCTGCTAATGAACTACTGCTGAGAAATATATACAGCCATTACTTTGGTGTCTAAATTATCCTCACTCTCAAGTCTTATTTAAATTTTTAATAACTTTTATTAGATAGAGGAGAAAAAGATTCCACCCTGAAGCCTTCAGCCTCCATTAAATCTGATAGAATACACCAATAAAATAATGTGCTGAATTAACTATAAATTATAAACTAATATAATATCATCTAAACCAAACTAGTAAGTAATTAATAGAGTTTTTGATAATTAATTGGTAGGAAAAAGAATCTGAAAACTGATTTTTAAAGAATTCTATTGGCTATAGGTTTTTCATCAGCATGTGCCTAGGGAATTGTTAAGCAACCTCTGCTGGTGCTAGTGCAGGATACTATGGGATACGCTTGTAGATTGTGCTGCCTTCTATCCTTACTTTCGAAATAAATACATAAATGGCTATGTATGCTTGGGATTGTGATTTTACCAGTGCTGGTCTTAACTCATCTAAAACTGATGGTAGTATTTCAGTTTGTTGTTTAATCAAGCTCTTCTAGAAATTCTCCAAAAACTGCACCCTCTTGGGCCTTATACGTAGTGGAGGAAATTCCTGTTTGTGGTGGTGATTATCAAGCTATTTAATTAAAAGTGATGCTAAGAGGGAAAAATCTACTATTTCATGGCTTCTTACTTTGCGAGTTTATAGAAGCAAATTCATTAGAGTTCATACTGAAGAAAAAAATGGCATTTTGAAGACAGTAGAATCTCTTATTGGCGTCAGGTACCTTGGTAAATCCTGTGGTCTCACCTTTCAAATTACACAAATCCTATTTGTAGTTTTTTAAAGTGCATAAAAGCAACAACTGTGCCATCTACTGGATCTAGTTTCTGTGAAGTACTTTCTTGTAGAAAAAGAACTGGACTATCGTGACATAGTGCAAAAGGCTAGTTAAGCCTACTGAATTTAATTCTCACCAAAATCCTACAGTCATCTGTAGTACTTGGGTATCTTCAAAATCAATTAGAAAAAAACAAAACCAAGAAAAACATACAAAAAATCAATTAGAAAAAACAACTATCCTGCTTTTCTCGTGCCTGTAATTTGTATGCTATTGAGGAGGTCACTGTATGTTTTTAGACAAAATTTTAAGAGTTTAAATAGCTTAGACTGAAGCATTAGTAAGAGGTAAATGAGGATCACAGGGTTCTTTAAACCTGGCAGTACTTCAGTGCTGGAGGCAGCTTACAAGGGGATGCACCTGTAAAAAGCTTGGTTACTGTTATTTACCAACCCCTAGCATAGAAAATGACAAGAATTTGGGGCAAGCTCTGTGGAAGAGATGTCTGTTAACACAGCTGTAAACTAGCATCATCCCATACAGTATGGTAATAGTCATTGTGTGCGTCCTTTTATTATGTGACAGCTTTTTTCATTTCTTTTTATCCTTTTATTCTAAAGGCAGTCTAAGTTTATGGAGAGAATAAGATAGCAAAAGGAAATATACATTTGGGTAGTGTGTACAGGACAGACTGCAGTGGTGGTGGTCAGGCACGCCAAAGGGGCATGGGAGGCAGAAAGGGGATGAGAGCACGGGGCAGTGTGGGGACTTGATCACTCACCCGTTACTGTGGTGAGCCAAATGTGCAAAATGTAATTTACTGTCAATACAAGAACTGGGTGGTGGCCTTTGCTCCCAGCTCCACCTGCCTGTCCCAGTGGCACAGGGGCTTCGTGCCTGTGCTTGGGGAACTTCTCCTCTTCACTTGGGGTTTGTCTGCAGGCTATCACTCTGCTCCCACATTTCCCTTTGGAATCTGCTCCCAAAGGCACTGTGGGTGTCACTGAAGGGCACAGCTGTGCCCCGCTCTGGATGCGGCCGTGTGTGGCACGGGGCAGGCCTGCCCCTTCTCACAGAGCTCCAGGTGGGGGCATGCAGTACGGGAACATGCAGTACAAGTAGTCGTCTTCAATTATTTCTTCCCAGAAACTTATAAAGTTACACATAGAAGGAAAATATACATATTAAAAAAAAGGTGAAAAACCAGCAGTGGAGTGGCTGTGATTAATAAAGCAGCCTGCAGTTTGGGGGAGCCCTGCTGATTTCTGCTGCCACGTGGCCTAGCACCTTCAAGGCTTGGCTTTCAGCACTTCCCTTTTTCACTGATTTAGCAGCACTTGTGAACTCTCAGTTCTTCTGGAACGTGTACATGTATCCCTATTTTTATTTTTTTCTTTTTAGGATGTTACCCCAACTTAAACTCAGTTTGTAATGATGGTTTAGTTCTTGCACGCACTGCGTGCTGCTCTCTTTTATTGCTGGAGGTTCTGATATGAGAAATCCATACCTCTCCTCATTTTGCTGGGAGAGCTCTCCGTCCCCCTCCAGCTGTTGGTACTGCAGACACAGCCAGGGAACTGAAAATCCTTTCATTCCTGAATAGCAATAAAAGCTCAGCACATCAAATTATCTCCTCATTTATTACTGTGCCACCTCATCAAAAGGCTACTGCAGGAAAAACTTGTGAGATATGATATATCCTGCAGATATAACTGAGCCAAGACATAGCCCAGGGTGTCTTAAAATAAAAAATGTTATTCTCAGCTGGACTAGTTCTGCTCTCTGTTTTATCCTCACCTTCCCCCCAGAATTGTCCTTTGTTTTCTCCTGAGCCTTTCTTATCACTCTTTTTCTCTGCCCTCCATTCATCCCTACCTTAGTCCATAACAGGTACCCAAAGATGATTTGCCGTATTCATAAAACCTGGAAAACTCCTCTAGTTACAGGCAGTGGAAACATGGGGCATCAGTGGATCTGTTTTGAAAACTCGTAGGTCTTGGAAGTCCCATGAGTCCCCTGGACCCTCATGAAGAATAGCAGTTGGATGGAATGGCAGGGATGGAATTCCATACAGTAGAAAAATAACTTAGCCAATAAAGCATTGCTAACTGGCAATGAACAGAGATTTGGGAGCTATTCTGGACATTTAAATGAAGCTTTGCACTTATGTCTAGTCTCTGTCTCTAGTTTTTTTGTTGTTGTTTTTTTTTTTTTTTGGAACTAGTTATCTAATGTTTGTCTACTATTAGTAGGAATTGCAATGAATAATATAGTAGTCTTTGCAGTAGCCAGAGTTGCAGCCCACTTTTGCTCTGGCCCATTTCTTCAGCTTTTAAGACTCCTGTATGCTTCTCTCTTAACTTTGGCTAGAAGTTTGGCTTCCCTCTCTTCCCCTTAACTTGGTTTCACAATCTTTCCTAATGCTTCTTTCCTAGTAAGACAAGATTACGTGAAGTAAAGCATATATCTGTACTCATCTGAGATGTATGTTTTTAAAGATGCATATCTGTGGGTATTGTTTTCTGCCTTGTAAAGAAAGATTTATCATAAAGCATTGTAAATTTCTGGAATTTTTACCAAATGTTGTATACGTATACCCTAGAATACTTGCCAATTCTAATAGTCTGAAAGTTCAAGCGACAAAGTTCTCTTCTGTGTGTTGGCTTTGTTTGCTTTTAAATGAGCTAGAAATTGTGTGTGTATATATTTATTTAGAGTTTCTTTTACTCTTTTAGAGTAAAAAATGTGATTTGCATGTGGCATTTTATCACCTTTCATCTTTTCAACCACCTTCCTACTTATCAACTGGCTTTATGATTTTAGTTCTGAGTATTCCTATTTATGCTGTTATGTACCTGACATACGCACTGAAAACACTTGACAAAAATTTGAGGTAACACGATATTTTTTTTCAGTGTAGATACTTTGAATTATTTATTGAAGGAGCTAGGTTGTACACCTTTTATCCAAACATTGGATTTGTGGTATATTGCTTATAGCATTTATTGCAAACTGATGAGCAGATCAGTAAGTTTAGAAATAAAAGCAGAAATTGTGTGCTTCATCTCCTGCTCATGGAGCCCCTTATCTTGGACTTTATTTGGATCCATTGCATGAGACAAGAGTGCAACAGAGTGCTGTAGCCCCTTAGGAGTGTTAGTAGTGTGTATTGATGAACTTCCTTGTAGCAAACCATGGGTAATTCACAGAAATCAAAGAAAAATGACTGTTTGTGTTAATTTTCTTATATTCACTTGCTTTAGGAAGAAAATGAGAAAAAACTCAGAGTACTTATTTAAAACTTAAATGTAGACTTCAGAGTTTGTATGTGTGTGTTTGTGTATAGAGTTCTGTCTCCAGATTTGTGCAGAACATAGAGCAATGACTTGTACAGTAAGTTTAACTGATAATCAAAAGTTTGCTGCTTGAAAGCGGGAGATTTCAGGCCACCTAGAGCTTCATAGGGAATGTTCTGGCACTGACATAACTGCAGCCATCTTCTGTGGTGTAGTTCAGGAAACAATTTTCAAGTTTCCCCTATAACTTGTTCAGAACATTTTTAAGACGTTTAAAACACCGGAGAAACATTTACAAAATAAAGTTAAACTTGTTCTTGGGTTAAATTTGAAAACCACATTACTCAAAAATGATTCAATTTTTCAGTATAAAATAATTCAAATAAAATATTAATATCTTACGGAGCCATGAATGGTTTTCACATGGCTTGGTTCACTGATGTGGTACATAGCTGCTAGCAAGCAATATAATCAAGTGCATTTTGGACATTTTCTGGTAAGAGGGGTAAATTAAAATTAAGCCTAGGGCTCATTTTTAATGTGCACAACTGTAAAAATATCATTTAGTAAACAGTGCAAATCAACATGTAGAGCGAGTTGTTGCCTTTCCTGGTGAATGCCAGACCTTGGTTTTGTTTTGTTTACAGCGGTTGCGTTATGTTTATTCATTTCAATTAACTTCTGTTACACTGTTTGGCTTAGCAGTGCAAACTGAAGGAGTGACAGCAGTTCCTTACATTGAATGTCTAAATGTATTTAGACAGAATATAAGAAAAGGATTGAAATCACTACATTTGGGACTGGGGTCCTCGGGGCACATCCCAGCTGTCAACTAGTTTTGAAATGGGAAAAATAAAAAAGGTCCTTTTTGAGCCTTGCTTAAAATTAGAGAAGTGCTCTTTTTATGCTTACTGTTGTTCTTGTGGTTTTTCTGCCTTGGAATCAGTGAGTTGGGACTTCATAGTTACTATTTACTGTCCTTTGTCCTCTCAAGTTCGAGCAAATACAAATGAAAGTAAATGTCTAAATTCACTAATAAAACCATTTGTTACGGTAACTTAATTCCAACTTGAGATAATAGTGATTTATGCCAGGTCATAATTTTTTTTTCCCTTTATAATTACATGTTCAAGTATTTCAGAGGAATTGGGTAAATTTCCTAGTGAGAGTACTTGCAGACTAAAACAAGTAAGGTGTTCAAAATGCATGTTATTCAACATCTGCTGGATTAAGGCCTTTTGGCTTTGTTACTCGGAATGGGAGCAGCCTGTGCTGGGAGCCAGGTGCTCTTGACCAACTATTGAAATGTACGTAGCATAAAATAACCTTAGGAGTTTTGCAAGGCTGCCCAGATTTTGGAATAAACTAACACCAGATTTGTAGTTGTTGCATCAAATTACCTCAGCGGTTGCATAAAGATAATGAAGTGTTACAGACCTCACTCTTGCAAAGAAATAATAGTTTCATTGCTGTTCCTGAATTTCATGTTATATATCAAGCATGGCCAGCTTAAAAGTGGTTCAAGTTGTTTTCTTTTTTTTTCTTGAGCTAGAATAATTGTGAAATTTCTTCAATTTTAACTTATGTTGGAAGAGGATCATGGTAATAAGCATCTCCATGACCTTATTTTATATACCCTGTTAAGGTAATTCAGTAGTGGAGAGAGAAGTGATAGTCATCTTACGCACTCACATTGGTGATGTGTTTCCTGGTGTGTCAATTAACAAAGTGCAAAACAAAGTCCTCTTAGTGAAAAGGACACTTTAATAGAAAGGAACCACTTACAAAGTAATAATGACTAATAAATATAGTACAATATTTCACATCCTGTACCATATTCCACATACAGCTGGCCTATCAATTATAACCTATACTCTGCAGATGGTGCAATATATCAGAATTAAGTCAGTTAGTTTCTCCCCAATTAACTGCTAATACTCCCTGTGGAGAATGTTAACCTGGGTCTGAGTTCAGTGCCTCTCCTGTAATATCCATTTATAGTCTTATTTCGTGATTTTAAGAGATGTGATGTTTTGTAGGATAGGACTTAGTCTGGTTTGTTTTTCCAAGTGCTGCCTGTATTGCATCCCTCATTATTATTTTATTAAGTTAGATGTGGGATTTGAGATCTCAGGGGCTGGAAGGGGAGAGGTGACAAGAAAAATAATATGAGGATAAGAAAGGCGGCAATACAGTGTATATGACTTTATAGTATATGCTTTAGTGTATTTGTGTGCTTGCCATTATAAAATCAGAATGCTTGGTAAGATGATACAATGTCAGCAAGAAATGCGTATTGTGATGCCTATCTCTTCCTCCTGTGGATTAAAAGCTTAATGAAGTTGTTTCCCATGGCTTACTAGCATTACAGGGCTTGCTTTTTTTTCTTTTTTTCTTCTTTCAGTGACTTTCTAGACAGATTACTTGAGCTGGTGTTCTACTTGGTACATCTGTCCTCTTTTACTCAACGTTACATGCCAAGTCAGAGTTGCTGCTAATAGGTAGGTTGATATCCAATTTCATCTCAGGCCTTTTTGCTTTTAGGTCCTAGTCTTTGCCCAGTTAAGGGCTGGTTAATTTTCTGACACCTTTCTTCTCGTGCACCTAGGTGTCAGACTGATGGCGGATTTGGTCACTTGATCTAATGGACTTGCTGTCTCCCTCTGTTAAGTCTTTAAGATGGTCCTTCATTGAGAGAAAACCCTTTGACAGAATTTGTTTTCCAAAGTGACTCCAGAGAGTCCAGGCAATTACATGAGCTTCTGAATATCTTTATTTAGAGGTTTAAAAGGCATGCTCTTCCAGTGCCACTTAAATTGCCCTTGTGGATTTGTTGCCCTGCTCTGGGAAATCTCCATTATAGTATACTCACTGAATCACAGTTGCTTCGCGGTGTCTTAGTTATGCAGAGATGTATACAAATGTGAGCAGTTTTACTGCACTTTTTCATCCCTGACAATCTAATTTATTTATTTTCATTGTTTAGATGGGTCATTTCTGAAACATGCTGGGATTGTGAAAAGAGATGCAATGACTTAATTTGCATCAAAGTAAAGTGTTGCCCTCATTATTATTATTATTATTATTTTTTTACTGATGTTTACTCAATGAATTTTAAATAAAAACACATGATTGCAAATTATATACCTTCATGAATCCTAACAGTCCTGGAGAGGGTAGGAATCTTTATTAGCCTTGTATTGGTTCATTTGGTTTACAGATGAACAGTTTTCGTATGGAAGACTTCTCTCTGGAGTTCTGGGTAGTGAAGCTACTATGCGTGCTGGGGGTGGGACTGTTGCTGTGCCCTGAGCATGGCTGGCTGGTAGCATGGCATGGAGTGCCATATATATAGATATTAGTCTTAGTAGTGGTAGTAGTTGGTAAATAAACACTGAAAGGATAAAAATGAAGGAGTACTTTCTGTACATTGACTCTTTGCATATGCACTTCCTGCTAAAATTTCATTTATTAATCCTTTTGCAAATAATCAGTGTGTTGTAGGTAACTTAGTTGCTTTAACATTTCATTGAAGCTCCTCAGGGTTTAACATCTGTGAATAATAGGACTATGTAGAGGCCCTTTATTAATGCTACAGAAATAAGGGAAGGTTTGTGCAGTTGTAGATGGCTGAATTTTGGGAACACGTTAGAACTGACATTTTAGTGCAACAAGGTAATACCTTTAACATATAATGGAACTTAATTCAGAAAATTATGCTGAATGACTTACTGAATCTTCAGCATAGAAATGAGGTTAAATACTTGAAATGCAAATATTAATCAGCTCGAAGATAGCAATAAACATGGGCAATATAAAATCTTGTTTACGTTAAACATTACTATTGCTGAATAGTTTTAACCAATGGTGAATAATAACTAAACATATGTAAAACTGCTGTGAAATAGTTATTTAACACTTTATAAAATTCTGTAAAAACTGAAAAATGAAAGGACTAGAACAAGAAAAACATTATCCTCAAAATAAGATAGGAGTGGAACATGTAACTACTGTATTATAATGGGAGACAATAGTCTATGTTGCTTTCCTTAGAAAAGAATGACCCCAAAATCAAGAAGATACAGAAGCCTTACACATACTGACCCTTATGAAAGTTGCATAAGGAGATATGGATTTGTTTTCCGTGTTAGAAAAGTTCCTCTGTTAACATTCATTTCTTACACACAAGGCTAATACAGTGAATCATCTCCTGTTCAAATGTAGATACCTTTACCATGTACACATTGTCTAGAAAGATGTCTAACATCATTAACTGGAGTTGGTAGTGGGCCATCATCCATCTTCTGATAAACCACATAAAGCAAGAGTGTGGACTGTGATAATAGGGCCCAGAACCATGTCAAGTCAAATAGATGTTTATATCTGACTAATGACTAGGGTGGAGATAGATGTTGTATTTCTTTTTCCAAAGGAACTTGTGATAAGATTAGAAATGTCCTTCACAGTCACTGCTTTGTCCTTTTGCTTTTCACCATCCCTAGCCAGTTCCAGTAATTAAGGTGGGTCCATTAAGTTGTTTTGAAATCCATAAGGCTGAAGGTAGGGGTACCACCTGGTGGCAGGATCAATAAGGATCTTTCAGTGCTGCTTTTCAGTAAATCTTCAGAACATTTGAAATGCAGTTGGGGCTGAAATTCAGGGCAGTACGTGTATAATATTCTGTAGTCTAAACAATTTAATATTAATAATTGAACAAAACCTTAAACATTTTCAGAGATCCTGGGATGTACTAAGCTCTTTCCAGGAATCCCAGTGCTGCATCTCTCAGGGCCTACTCCAGCGGGGGCTCTCCATGGGCTGTAGCTGCTTTGGGCCACATCTGCTGCTGCACCATGGGCTCCTCCATAGCTGTACATGGAGATCTGCACCGTGTGGTGCCCAGGAGCTGCAGGGGACAGCCTGTTCCATCACAGCCCCTGCAGCTCAGCTACCCAGACCTTGTCAGGTAAATCCATGTTGCTGACATTAACAATTACAGTATAATTCCCTTGTAGAATTTAAGGGAGACTGATGCTTACGATTGTCTTTTTTTGGATGCTGTTGAAGGCATGATTAGGTTGGTCATTCCACTGTGAGAAAAGTACTAGCATCAGTAATGTACAGAGAGGTGGGGGGTGAGCACTGCTGTCAACCACTGCCTGGGGGGCATTAGAGAGAGCAGAAGTTGAGGTCTTCTCTGGCACAGCAAAATAACTAAAAGCAGCGTCTGCAAGTGGCCCCAAGGCAATTGCTCATTGTAACTGGAAAACAAATGATCACAATGAGATTGGTTTGGGTACTGGAGCAGCTTTATGAAAGAAGCAGAGGGTCTTCTGTTTTTGGAGGCTGAGGACAGGAACAGACAAAACCAGGAGAAACAGCCTCATTTTGAAGACAACTCTGATTTGAGCAGAGGGGAAAACTGACTGACCTCACAGATCCTTCCTTCCGTCCTCAATTATTCTGCAGCTGTGTTCATCTTGGTAGAGTTTACAAATAACATCTACAGGTATTTGCATTTATTTCAGTAGCAAGTATGAGCTGCCTGGTTCATATTCACTCATGGAAGGTGTAGAATTAATAATTAAAAAGTTGTGTAAGTAACATGCGACTATTATATGCACCAGTGTGCATGGTAGCTACCTCCTTCACACTGTCTTGGCTGAAACTGGGGCACTGTATTTCATTGGCAGCTGGAATATTTACTTCTCAATTTGCAGTGCATTTTGAATAATTGTACAGACTAAGACTTGGAGTAAATGAGGTTATTTTGATAAGTGGAATTAATAAGCTGAAATAAGTTTTTAAAAGTAGTGTTGAAAATGTAGCTCTCATATACAATTTTGGACAATAAAAATTGAGAGATTTTGTTCTTCAGGAACATTTATGAAGAATGCATGTGGTGGCTCTTGAATTTCTAGCTGAAAAATGACACAGGAAGGAGTGTTGCTTCATTCTGTTTCCCATGTTATTCTACCTTCTGGGAGAAAAAGTCCTGGGGGGGCGGGGACGGTGTGGGGAAACCTTTCAGCAAACCCCTGCCTATCAATTTACTATTTTGATATTGTCAGAAAGATAAATTTGCAATGATAATTTTCATGATGTAGATATTTGTGCACTGTCCTTAGCTATAATTCATTCTAGATCTGTTCTTGTAAGGTATTAAATGGAAGTATTTTTCAGCTGTCTGACTCAGACACGAGGTGTGTCTATTTGGATTGATCAGTGGTGAGTGGAACATAAGATGTCTCTATGTATTAGTTGGTAATTTGATTGCCAAAACAGTGCTAGGCACTTTTATACACATTCTTTTTGCAGATAGGCAGAAAGAAGATGTAGTGGCTTGAATTTGTCAGTCTGCTAATACACTGAGACATTGGTGTTGGATTTCATCTTAATTTTGTGTGATAACATGCTCCGGTTTTGCATAGTCAGGAATTCACCGTTTTTCCTCTAAACCAGCAGTTTAATTTTTGAGTAGAAAAATATTGTCTGTTGTATACAATGGATGGGAGCACTATAGCAATACTGTAATAAGTAGTACAATGCATACCTGTGTTATACAATGGATATAGAACAAAACTAGATTAGATGAGGCCAAACCAGGACTGACGTGACTACTTGTAGAGAAAATCTTTGGGAGTCACTGAGAAACAGCATATAGGATGAATAATATCAGCACTGTTTTCAATTTTCTGACATCAGTGTGTTGTTTGCAACATTTTTCAGAGTAATGAAATTTATTAAAGTAATTTGCCTGTAACGTATGTAGTGTAAATAGTTTGTCATGCTTATATATATCAATGTTTGATTTTTGTGTTTTTTTGCTTTTTTTCTTTTCTGCAAATTGGAAACATTGATTTTTCTCTAGTTCACATTTTGCATTCAGATGAACTCTTTTGGATCGTGTTTTAGGTTTTGCGCATTGGAATAAGTAGATTTCCCACATAAATTGCTCATTCATAACAAGGTATACAAGTGCCTTACTGCTCTTTTTCATCATTGTTTCCCCTTTGTTTTGAAACAAGATAATGTCTTCAAAATGTAAATGTTGGTTATAATCATGCTGCTTTACAAAGGGCACTTTTTTTTTTTTCCATTTCTTCAGAGCACAAACCTCTTGACCTCAGGTGATATTCCCATTGGGATTTTTTGCAACAGCATACCAAACTGTAACTGTCAATCTCTCTTCAGTTGAGTATCAGAGGTTTCCACAAAACTGCTGATCCTGAAAGGACTTCTTGTGCTTTTATTTATCTTTATCTTGATTCTTTGTTGCTTGCTAATTCAACTTCCCAGTTTTAGTTTGTTCGTTAACAGATGTTACATTCATTTATTCTTTAGTTCCTGCTTAATTTTTCAAGATGCTTTTTGAGTCTGTCAATTTGTCAGTCAATATATGTCTTTATTCCTTACTTTCTGGATTCAACCTCTAAGTTTCGGTTCTATTGTAGCCCTCAATGAAGTTTTAATTTGAGTTTTGAATAATTTTTAAGTCTTTCCTTTTCCATATAGAATATTTCAAGAGTTGGTGGCCACAGTGGGAATCTGTAGATAAGTAAATTCTTGTGTTTTTTTTTTTTTAACATCTCATCTCATTTTCCTGTGAGATCAAGGTAATCTGGAGGAAAAAAATAGATCCAGAAAAGTTTGAAGTCTTTGTTAGAGTCAGCCACTTTCAAAAGCTCAAATCATCTTTAGCTGGTATGGAATTGTTCACAGGATGAAAGGCAGAAACAACAGGAAAAGAAGTCTGTCTCAGACTTTATTTCCTTCCTTTATTCCCTGCTCATTCTCTACTCTCTTTCCCATCTTATCTTCTCAGACAATGACTTGGTTATACCTAATGGCTCAGGCATGTGCTTATTTGCTTTTGTGCTCCTAGAAGGAACTTCTCAAATAATAATTTTCCGATTATATTCCATTTCCTTAGTTGTCCTTCTGAATTGCTTTGCTTTTTGTTAACAGAAGGATACGTTCTTTTCATTAGTTGTCTTTTTGACTGATAATGTCTGACTGCAAAGATTAAAAATAAAAGTAAAAATCCCTGCCAAGACTTGTAGGCAGGTGTTTTCTGTTGTTCTTCATATGCATATATATGAAAGTGTATTTTCTCTGTTCTTCAGATGATTGCAAATAAAGTTGCAGCAAATGAAGGTTGAGCAGTAAAGGACTGTTTAGGAAAACTTCATAACTTGATAGTGACTACTTCCAACATTTCACAAAGCAAAATATGAAAGCTGTGGCCACATACCTACAAGGATACATGAGAACATAGGTAGTTGTATGATTTGCATTGTATGTATTGCCATTAATTCAAATTAATTATAATATTACAAAGATTGAAGACCTTTAGTTGAACATGCTATAAAAGTGATGAATCTGAGTTAGATCTAATTTTTGGTATCTTGGGATTAGACCTTTTAAAGAGATCTATTAATGCGCTTTAAATCTATTGATTCATAGTAGAAACACAAAATTTAAACTCAGAAGTCACTGAGTGAACTTTCCATTAAGTTAGGGAGGCTGTGGTCACAGCTCATTTGATCTTTATGAAGTAGAAAATGTGATGTGGGCCACACTAGCATTCTATTAGAGGAAATCATGCATTTAACCACGTAGCAAAATACTGTAGACCAATTATGTGAACATACACCTATTTTACACATGGCTAATCTTCACAGCATAAAATATTAACAGTGTACGTACTATCTTGTTTTTAGGGCTATTTATTTTTAAACCAAATATATGAGGTAATGCTTAGAATAAAAAATGAATTGAAACTTACACCAGTTTTCTACCTGGACATCTTCCTCCCTTAGAAGATGAGTGGAAGTTCATAGAATCGTAGGGGTTGGAAGGGACCTCAAGAGATCGAGTCCAACCGCCCTGCCAAAGCAGGTTCTTCTTTGAAGCTGGTTCTTCAGTTGACATCAGCACATTTTAACTGTGCTGACTGTAACCCTATTCTATTTAAAATGTCCTTAGAAAGGAAAGGAAAACTTTGTTTCAAAATCTATTTCTTAAAATTCGTCATTTCTTAAAAAATAACTCAATATATTATCAGAACTCTTTTTAATCTCTCATATCACTCAACTTTCTCCTGAAGCCTCCAAGATCTGCTGGCCATGCTCTTTTCAATGCACACCAGGATACTGTTGACCTTCTTGACCACCAGGGCACACTTGTGGTGCATGGCCAACTTGTCTACCAGGACCTGCAGGTCCTTCTCTGTAGAGCCTCCCCTCCAGAAAATCAACCCTTAACCTGTACTGTTGCATGCAGTTATTCATCCTGAGGTCTAAGACACTATGCCTGCTCTTCTTAAACCTCATCAGGTTCCTTCCTGCCTGACTTTTCAGTCTCTCCAGGTCTTGTTGATGGAAGCACAGCCTTCTGGTGCGTATACCACTTCTCCCAGCTTTGTATCACGAGAAAACTTGCTGAGGGTGGAATCTATCCCTTCATCCAGGTTGTTGATGACGTTGAGTAAGACCAGACCCAGCACTGACCCCTGTGGAACACCACTAGTTACTGGCCTCCAACCAGGCTGCACCTTGATGACAACCCTGTGAGCTCTGCCAGTCAGCCAGCCCCCAATCCACCTTTATACAGTGTTGTCTTTGTACAATTTAGTCATAGTAGACATTTTCATACTTTCAGGAAATCAAGTAATGTTGAAAACTGATACAAAACTAGTATGGAAGTTCTGAACTTCAATGTTAAAATATTGTGTGTGTAACTTGAGGGCAGCTGTGATAGGTAGCTGTATTTTGAGTTTATTTTTCTATTTCCATTCAGATGTCAGCACACCAGCTGTCTAGTCTCTGGGCATCTTGACTGGCAGATTTTTATTTTTTTTTTTCCCCATATCTCTTGGCCTTCATGGTAAAAATGCTACTGGGAGGAAAGAAAATCTTTACAATCTAATTCATGATGACATGAACTCTTTTCACCAATAGTTTTGACTTATTCCCTTGCCAGAAATAAATTATGAGCTGGGAAGTTGCAACCTCTATCATTATGAGCTTATTGTGTATATTGGCACAGGAAAATTGGAATGGACATATGAAGATTAATGTGTTGTATGCCAACATGTCCTTTCCTATACAAAACATTTAGTGAATATTGAGGTGATTTGTACAAGAATTTTTCAGAGAATGCCAAAGCTAAGTCAAAGCAAATTAAATGTCCCCATCTGGCTTTGCTATCTTGCAAATGGGCACAGCTATACAGTCTAATTCAAATATTCCTTTATAGCTCTTTACAGTGCAGTTTTTCTGAAGTGCTGCTATGTGATTCATAGGTCATGATTTTTCAGAAAGATTTCTGGATCTAGAAGATGATGTCTGAGGTGAGGAATTAAGTAACCTCAATGTGCTAAGTAGGCAGTGTATTCTTAAAACCTGACATCAGGTGCACTGTGCTGGATTTGAGTGGCAGGAAATAAAGTATTTTTTATTACTGATATAAAGAAAGAAGATAACCTATAGTCCAGATCTCTGGTGTTGGACCAGGGAGCAGAACTGAAATTGTATTTGGCAGTAAAGCTCTGTAGTTAAGCAAAGTAGCATTTGTCCCAGGAGCTCATGACTGACCCACCTACCTATCCACCCTATGGTCTGAAATGATGAGCTACAACACTGAGGACCTGGGAAGTAGCAGAAATTTTATGTTGAAGTATAAAATTGAATGAGGAACTGGTACCAAATTTATGATGGCATGAATATATGCGTACAAACCCATGCATATATACATACCACGTGTATAATCTTCGTACTCCTCCCTCCAAAAAAACCTGTCATATGTGCTTTTGTTTTCCAGTGTACATTTTATTTATTTTCTGCACCTGGTACTCATAAGAAGAGGAGTATTGGTGCTTGATAGTACTTTAGTAAGTTGTTTGGTTTTTTTTAATTTACGTTTTAGGAAAGGGTTGGGCCAGGTCTATTTAAAATTAAACACTACAGATCTTTTGAGATGTTCTATGTTAATTCTGATGCCATGAGGTAGGAAGCTAACAGGAAATATTATGATGAATATGTGTATATAAAGTCCCATTCAGGTTAAGTATTTCTGTGCTTATTTAGACAGATTTTGTCAGGAAAACTTGTTTATGTTATACTGGTGATAGAGACTACACTGCTTCCAGCTGGTGATTGTTGCACATTCTCCAATACCTGCACATTAAAGAAAGTATAAGTAGATGTATTTTTATGTAAAAAAAAAAAATCTTTTTAATTGGATAACTAGAGGATAAATTTCCATCACTAAGACACATATGAACTTGGAGATGACCTGTACTTAAGTAAAGATGGGCTAACAATAACAGGAATGTGATTTTGGCTGCTTATCAGTGAATGCTCACACTTCCCTTTTCTGCTGCCACCTGACCAGCATTACATCTCATGGGAAAGTAATTACAGATAGTCCTAATCCCATATTCCAAAATGTCAAGGATTAGTCCAGCTAGTAGGCTTCTCAAAAACTTTATTGTAAATACCCTGCATCACGCCTGCTGGAATTTCCATTTTAGTACAGTTCTAACTTGGGGTTTGATACCGACGGCTGGGAAGTTTTGTAGGATAAAAAGAAATGCTGCAACTGAACAGCATTTGTGACATGATGCAGTGTTGTGTGTTCATATTTTCTTCAGCTGTAGAAGTACGATAAAAAGAAGTCAGTAATACAGGCCAGCTAGCAAAATGTGAATTCATATCCATTTCATTTCAAAAGATAATGCTTAAAGTGAAGATATCCAGTATTTGACACAATTCTTTCTTCTGAGTACTTAACTAAGTGTCAAGGATCAGAGATTTCAATCTGATCTCTAAAAGCATCCCTAGTTTCCTCAGGCAAGATTGTTTGATTGCTGCATCAGAATTCTCCACTTTGTAAAGCAAGAATCAGTGCTGCTTTGCCTCTGTGGTCAGTACAGGGCACTCTTAAATTACTCTGACCCAGGGACTTGGATCTTTGTTGGAGTATGATGGTCACGATTTAAAAAGTAAAAATAAAAAAAAAGCTGGTAATCTTGTTAAAGTTTAACCAATGCACACTACCAATAGTAAGTGCAACATTTTACTGATCAGATTACAGCACCAGTGCCACAAATGTAGAGAAGAAAGAAAGTTTAAAATGAATAAATATATACTGAAGCTGAGAAAGAATGTTGCAAAGAAAAAATAATTGTGCTCTGTGAAACTGTGTGCAGATTGTTAGGCTGTTTTTGTGCCAAGTGAAGGGCAAAGCAGAAATTGTTTCTGCCCTGCTGTACCCTATTCACCCCAAAGTAGGCAGAAAAGATGAGTTTCTGATTCAGCATGTTTTCTGTTTTATGGCTTTAGTAATTTCTTCTTGCTGTCAGCTATACAGGGAACTTGTTTTTCTTGCTTCATTTCTGATCTCCTTCTGATTTACTTTCAAATATGAAAAATACTTGCTTAGGTGATGTTGTGATTTCAGCCTGCAGGTGTAAGCACTGCACAGCCATTTGCTCATTCTCCCTCCCATTCCCAGTGGGATGGGGGTCAGAGTAGGAAAAAAAAAAACAAACAACAAAGTGGAACTTGTGAGTTGAGATAAAACTATTTATTAAGACAGAGAAAATAAGAAGGACTAATGGTTATGACCATATATGTGTGCGTGTATATATATGAATTTATGTATAACAAATGATGGACAAGCATTTGCTGACTGTGCACAAACTGGTGTTTTAATCAGGTATGGCAGTAATCCATGGACAGTTTTGTATGCTGAGAGAATGCAAAGTTTCATATATTTTTTTTGATTCATCTTTACCTGCTCCACAGTATGTAAAACCACTATGCCATGATATTCATCTGAATATTTTCCAAATAGAATTCCTGTACGTCAGGAACAAAGCCTGCAATTTTCTGGAAGTTAAATCAGATTGGTTGGTTCTCAATTAAGTGATCTAAACTTTTCTTAAGATTAAGGTGGAGACAGTGTATATTTGAACAAACAATTCATAGTAGTCTATACTATAAATAGTCTTCCTTTGCTTGAAAACTTGAAAAACAAATGAACAGAATAAAACTTGCATTTGTACTGGGGTCTCAGAAGAGAAGTTAAGCATCATTCAGAATGAAATACTTGTTTGTTCTGCAGTTGGTTCTGATGATCAGGGCAGAGAAATCAGTTTTAGAGATGAAATGATGTCAGGTGCCCAGAACTATAGAAACTTCATGGAAATTTATTTCTCTGTCCATCCAGTTTCTGACCTTTGATAAATGGAGTTAAAAGGAAATGAGTATTAAATTTATGAAGTAAAGAGAAATCTGGTGCTCTGGGCACTTGTAGTTGAGGTGATGAGATTTTTTCTGAATGGAGAAATTATGGACATACTTGGACATACAGTGTGGCATCTTATATAGCCTGACATACACTTAACCAAACCACTTGTGGTAGAGTGCAATTATTATAGAATGCAATTGTCGGAACAGTTTGGGAATTTCTAATTTCTAGATAAGTGTAATAAATAGATTATACCCCTACTTGTGTAGTGATGAAGCTGGCTTCATTGTTTTGAGCATAGTGAACTCAGATTTCACTTTTTTCATCTAGTGCATTCAAATTTTTATAATAAAAAGACTTCAAGGAGGAGAGATTATATTTTATTTACTTTTTTTTTTTAACGTAATTAAGCTTTGACCCCTTATATTGTTAACCTTCAAAGCTAATGCTGGAGAAGCACAAGATTATTAGCAATAAAAAGAATTTGCTTTGCCCTTTCAAAATTACCGTAAATCGAGTGACTGAGATGGAATGATGTTAATATTTAAGAAGTAGGACAGTAGATTGTATTATCTCAGAAACTCTGTCACCTGGTACACTCTGTAGTCGTGTTATCTAATTATTGCCCATGAATCGCATTAGTGTGCCAGCAATTTGTCTACTGTTGGAAAAGTAATTGACATTTGGGTTACTGTTTTGCATTTGGAAGACTCCTAGGTACTTCCGAAGAGTCCTCTTCTGTTAAAGGAGATTAACTTAATTCTGTCTGTAAGAAAAGTCTGTATTTTAGCATATGTTGCTTAAATGCACTCTTATAGTCAACAGAAAAGAAACGTATATTTTCATTTTCGTTTTTCTTTTTCAAGAAAGTGAGTCTCTGTGGAAAACTGATAAACTACTAAATGACTCTTCTGAATTTAAATCAACTTCAGGGCATTCTACTCTTCTTTCACTGGCTGTGCAATCAGTCATATAGTGATGCAAAGAGCCAAAGTAAATATTGCAATGAAGTGGATAGAGGGAAATGTTTGTTTCTTGCCATCTGCTGCACTTGTTTAAATCTACACGTGTTTGGTTAGTGGATGGATCTATTCATAGTGTCATGGTCACATAGACTTCAGTGACCTTTTCTGCTCAGGAAGTAAGCCATCACAAAGATGCTGAAAGGCTTAACTAACAGAGGAACTGAACTGAAATTTGCTTAGTACACACGTGATATTGTGATATTTGTCTCTTTTAGATGGGGTCAAGAAACAGATTAAAGATTTCTTTCTAAGTACTGATGTTGTTTACGCCTTGATTATTTTTTTTTCCTGCTGGGTAGGTAATGCTAACTCCTGCTTGGCTTCTTCCTTATCTGTCAATAAGGTCAGGAGCAGACTTGGTTATCTTTCGCTTTAGCTGTTCTTTCTTAAATAGTTTTTATGAGTTACCTTGAAAATAAAAACCAATCATATTTCAGTGAATCTTTTCTCAAGCTGAAATACAGTCTTTCTCCGAGTGTTCTGGGGTAGTTTTTCCTATTTTGTATCATCATTTGGAGAAGCGCTTACAGAGCCTTTATACAAGTTATGTTATTTAAAATGTAAGGGATACTTATTACTCCATGTGCCTCAGCAAGGGAAGAACGGGCTCTCTTCCAGCAATCTCAGTGTGCCAAATACGTTCTGTGTCTCTGTGTCGGGTTTGGTTTGTGGCTGTGTATGGTTAAATGCTTGAAACTTTCCAGACCAATGTAATTTGGGATCTAAAATTGATTAGAGATGCACAATTACAAAACCTTCATAACAATTTATGTGACAACTGGAATTAAAGTCAAAAGATATGTTAAATTACAGTGAGGAATGCAGTTGTCTAGTGGTGGTGATAACTTTTCTAACGTGATGCATTTAGGAACTATCAGTTCATGCTTAAGAACAAAATCTTAAATCTTTGTTTTTATGCAGTGCTACTGTGTAAACCAAATTTAATGCTCAAACTTATAGATGATAGCAACATAATACAAATGAAATTTTTAGGACCAATTAGTGAAAACAGGCAGTTGTTTTGGCTAAAACTTGGAGGGGAAAACATCAGTTTGGAGCACTGATTATGCATCTGTAAATGTCTCTGTCAATGAGTCTTTATTTCCATCATCAGAAAATGAAGTCCTTTGAGGATAAATCGCCTGCTTGATGTATTACATACATAGTCACATTTTTTCAGTCATTATTATATGTCTTTAATGGGAGGCCCCACTTTGGAAAAGCTCTTGTGATGGCTCGGTGTCCTGTGACTGGATTTTCAGAACATTTGACTGTGGTGAACTCAACTGAAACCAGAGTTGTGTTTCGAGTACATTATATGGTTTGTAGTTTTAAGTTATCTTCTGACCACAGACATCTCAAATGGGGTTAGCCTAAATGACTCGACTTTTTGTTGTTATATTCCTCAGTTGGATGAGGTGGTGTGAAGGAGAAAGTAAGGTGTCAACATGGTGTTGACTGAGTTGAAAAATAGTGTTTTGTAGCTGAGAATTTGCTCTATCAAGTAGTGCTCTTTGTACCTGTTGTTGTTAACATGGAAGTAAATATGAGGAAGTATTTTTGGAGTGATCTGTGTGCATAAGACTTCCTATTAAATACAGAGGCAAAAAGTATGTGCGTGCAGCGGGTGCACACGCCAACTAAGCAGCAAGCTTGTAAGCTTTCACAAAACTGAAATCCAGTAATCCAGTTTGATATAACAAACTGTTCGCAGACTGGGAATCTAGAGGTAAACCAGGCTTCTTGGCTTATCTTTATTATCCCCTTTGCAGGCAGGTTTGTGAAGCATAGCAGTACCGGTGTATTTCAGGTGTACTGGTGAGCTCCCTCCAGTTGTGTTTCTGAGATCTGATTATTTTGTCATACTTAAAATCATTATCTGGAGCGCTCGCTCTTCGCCATAGTGTTCCTGTTTGCCTGGGGTGCATTTTCTGGGCTGGAAGTGCTGCTTTTGGTGAGAGCTGCTTGGCACTGTGCTGTAGTGTGCGTGGAGCTGCAGCTTTCGCAGGGTCAGCATTAGCATGACAGCAGAATGGGAATGGAAACCATGATTTAGGATTATTTGCATGTTTTCATTTAAGAAGCAGCAGTCTGGTAACGCTTTTATTAGGAAAAAAAAAACAAAACAAAAAACATATATCTGCCATTGTGTAAAGCTCAGCATATCTATATATACACTGACCACGTTACAGGACTGAAGGACTCAATCAGCTGCACAGTGCAATGTAAACAGCTTTTGTCTAGGAATGAAGAGGGATATGATTGTCTTAGGTGAAAGCTGGCAGCCAGTCAAATTCCCTAGACTCTATTCTTTTAAAAGTCAAGGTTTCAATTTCATATTTTGGTTTTATTTCTCTCTCGTCAGCAATGAGAGGGGGTCACCTCAGAGCAGTGATTCCTCCTATCCTAAAATAGCTATCAGAGATGGTTACAATGAGTTGCCTCTGGAAATGCAGATAAACATGTATTTATTTTTTTTTTTAAATCCTAGAATTTCATTTTAAGTATAAATACATTTGAGCTCTGATGAAGGGTATTGAAAGATGTCTGAATGTATTCTAGGCTTGAGGTTGTACTTGGAGAGGGACAGGTTGCTCATGGTGACTGGGGGGGTTACATTAGCATAACTCTGCATCTCCTGAGTTGAGTCAAACTCTGGAGAGTTTTGCTTCAACATTCTAACAGTACCAGTAATGAGGCAACTTTGCTGTTAAATCAGGAAAAAAAAGTTTTTTTGTTTTTTTTTTCCTGCCTTATTATTATTTTTTTAATGTTGAAAAGGTCACAGCTCTACACAGAGGCTGAGAGATGTCTGGCAGTAATGCCTACCCGTGTGTAATAATGGTAATCCAGAGCTCCTCAAATGCAGTAAACATGGAAGCATTGAGTGGGAAAATCTGTTGCAGAAGGAACGGTCATTTCCTAGTATTTAGGATTCTTGCTTAAAACGCTGTAATGTTAGGTAAGGCCAGACTTGGAGCTGATGACCAGAATGTCATATTTGCAGCCTACACAGCAGCTGCTCAGTTTTCAAAATAGCTCAAATCTTAACAGCTCCTGTTCTGCAAGGCACAGAGCTCCTGCAGAAGCCTGCCTCTCATTTGGATGCCAGAATGAGATCTGAACTCTCCTGGGAGTCAGATCTTCATGAAAATGTGTGGACACAATAGTTTTGCTTTTTTTCCGTGTGTAATTGCTGTACCATAAGCTTTTCCATAAGCTTTTCTATGGCATTCTTTCCTGAGAGACAATGATTTTCGGTGATTTATGGTACAAACCATTACTATTAGCATTTCTTAAGCAGTCTCTTCACTTCTGTACTTGCTAATGCTAGCAACCACAGTTTATCAATACATATTTTATCACTGAGTGAACACTGAAAGGTATTATGATGTATATGCAATTAATGTGTATATGCAGATATACCTGCACGCATGTACACGCACGTGATAGAAATGTCTGCACACATGAACTGTAGGTGTTGCTGTGTGCCTTTCCATCTGATCTGTCTTGGTGTAATGGTTCAAGCTTTTGGGGAAAAAAAAAAAATCTTATTCATATCTAAAGATGTTTTCAAAAAGGACCTACACATCCACCTACACTTCCTGAATTTATGGAACGTTTCCTGGAATGAGAAGAAAGCTGTGCACTCAGGCAAGAATATATATACCAGAAGCACTAATATGCTCTTCAGGAGCATTTATAAAGATTGAGAAAGTTCACTGCCCCTGCGAAAACAAATCTATTTTTTTCCCTTTTGTAGCATCTCCACTCAAACAAATATACTGAGAAAGCAAATTCAGCAGCAGATGGATAAGCAAACGAATTAATTTTAATGGCAGCTTTTAAGTTGAATTATTTTATTATTTTAGCATAGGCATCATTAATGTAAATATGTATGAAATGCATATTATGTCATATGTATATTGTGTATTGAGTCCTTTATAGAAAAAAGAAAGTAATGCAAAATATTTTCTTTCATCCTTCCATTTATGAACTACCTTTTGACATGTTGGAAATGCATGTATATTTTTCCCCCCATTAATTTGTTGGCATATAGGAAGGCTTGACTGTGTTTTTTTGCATTTATCAAGAAGTAGTAAGCCCTGGAGTAACTTTGATTTGCAAATGAAATTATTTCATTACCACTGTTCAGTTGCAGATATGTATGTATATATATTTGTTTCCAAGGTTTATGAGCTTTTGCTACACGAACTACGGCTCAATTTATTAACACCTTTAACAAGATGTCACCATAAGCCATAGGATAGTAGCCTGTGTGATGCACACTTCGAGTGATTCTGTTCTAAAATATGAAACCTACCTGATGCCACCTGCCAGGTGAAGGTAGTGAGCAGAGATGAACTTATTATTTCCCTATCTCTGTATGAATAACTAGGAGCTTTCCTGAGCTGAGCCCTAAGGCTGACCTCAAGAATTCGTGTCTTTGAGACAATGCTAACTATGGATGAATTTAGAAAATACATAACTGCTTCTTATTCCACATTATTTTTAAAGGCTATAGTGGCATCTTTTTCCCTTTTAAGTGGACTTAGTCATGCAAAGTGAATATAAGAGTCTTACTCTAGGTGTCTGAAGACAAAAATCTTATCTTTAGATCAAACTGCTGAGAGAAAGTCACCTTTAAAATGTATTTATTTATGAAAACTTTGTCTCCTGCCATGCGTGAGGGGACATGTAAATATTGCAAGGAATAGATAATGCAGTATTTTTGTTGCATCAGATAAAACTGCAGGCTAAATTAGCTAATTAAAACTAAATTAGCAAATTAAAATGTTGAAATAAATGAAACATTGGACATCCCAACTAAAATAGGAAGTCACAAATTTTAAGACAAGTAATAACTTGGAGACTAAGATTAAAAAAAAAAAAACCCTACTAACTATATAAAGCATATGTAAACATTTTGAAATGTGCTTGCTGGCTGAATAATGACCACGACAGCTCTTATCTGGGTGATGAGATGTGGCAGCACTGCTGTTCAATACGTTAATTCCTATGGAGATGGTGGTTGAAGTGGGGCGGCATTTCTCTAGCTTTCTGCTTACGCCTTGGAGATGTCAGGATGTGAGTTACCAATGCTCTTTTGTAGTCCAGCAAAAAAATACTTCCTTACGTATCCTTGAACATAATTTGAAAGAGAAGATGATAATAAATTATAGTTTTCTGTGTCTTAAAAGGTCATTTGCAAATGTAGCTTACTCCTTATCCTTTTGTCCTTGCATATTGTTTTCAGAAGAGTTTCTTACGTCTTGTGCAGCATGCAGAAAGATCATGAAAAGCTGCAAGATTGTTTATCAGTATAAACTGGATCTAAGATTTCAGTGATAGATATTTTCCATAAAGAGAATGGGAGAACCTGGATTGTACAGTATGTCTATTTAGAACCTCAACAGAGGGGAAAAAAAATGAGGCTTTATTCTTTTTAAATGCAACTTCTCCTGATGATTCCTTGGCTCACAACTTCAGAGCTTTCCTCCCTATGAGGAATTCTGTTCTTGGACCAGTAATGCTTGGGCTGATCTGAGTGCCTTTTGGGCAGCTTGGTTTACAGAGTAATCTATGCTGTGTTAGTTCCTTACGATGACTGTTTGACTTATGGTGCTAGATTTACTTTTTGAATCATCACTTTAATGTGAACTAGCAGAGAATCTCCTGAAGCAAAGTGTTGAAGTGGAATGTAAAAATTTTTTGCTAGGGCATCGCTTGACGAGATAATGTGTTCACATTTCATGTAATTTCTGTGCTCGGAAATGCGTGCTTTGTAGACTTCTATGAGTTAATGCTCCAACTTTGCTCATCTATAAATTAATACCTATTGTTCCTATTTTGTATGCATAAAGAAAAGTAAGTATTAATTAGTGTGTCTAACGTCACTTCAAGCATTAAAAACTGACTTGAAACTAAACTGGTGGTCCATTGCTTGAAATGGTTCAAGCACTGTTATGAGTTCCCTTTCGAAACAATGTTTGGAGTCTTACAGCATCAGACATTCAGACAGACCTTTTAAGTTAACTTACTACCCTGCAGAGCTTTCAGTCTGAGAAAATGGAAGGGACGCAGAATTACAGAGAAATAGTTATATGCCTGAAGTCCTGCACAGCCATAGGCAAGAGATGGAAGTATTATCTACTATTCAAAATAATTTCCTTGATACGATTTTCACTGGGTTTTTCTACAGTTCTCATAGCTCGAAGATTTTTCTGTATTTCAGAAGCTTTTTAAAAGTGGTGCACTCTAATGGGAATGGCTTAGTTGGAAGTTCATTTGAAATATTACTTTAAAGGATGAGGAATGTTATCTAAAGATAAATATTCAAAGTCAAACTGTTGATGTAGCCTGTCTGCTGGGCAGGGTGGGAGGCACATGCATGTGCTTCCCTGTGAAGAGTAGGAAAATACTAAGAACCTTTGCGCTCCTAGGGGTTCTCTAAGATCTTCAATCTGTATAATAGAAAGAATGTTGGATTTGTGATGTTTGTGTTCTAGCATCAACTAGCTAACAGCAACGTAGCACTACAGCACTGAAGCTACCTTCATCTTCATATTAAGACAAGGTTAGTTATGTGGTATGTTGGTATTAGGAAGAAGAGCTCAAATATTTTTTAAAAAAAAACACATCTAATGTATTTCTGTGTATTTGATATAAAAACTTTCAAGTTATTTTTCATGAAGAGAATTAGTTTTCAGGTCTGTGAAATACTGGAAGCTGAGAGAGGACCAGTAGCAGAAAAACTGGCTTGTCTGTATGGGTGCAAGGTGTTAGGAAATTGCCCTTTGAACTCCAGAGATTGCTGCGTCTGTGTCCGTAACCACAGTCAATATTCATGCTCTGAGCCTGATAGAAATCTGAGGAGAAAGGAGTGATTGCTAAAATCGTCAGATAAAAGGATTAGGGTAAAGTTTTATAGCTTTCTCCAAAACTGTTGATTTAACTAGAGCAAAGAAAAAGAAAACTCTGTATTCTGCATAAAAGGATAAGATGATGATATAAAATGTTCAGATGTAGTCTCTTTTGGAATAAAACCCATCTATTTTCATTACACTTAGTGCAGTAATATATTCTTACATTTCTTATATGTAATATGTCTTATGTATATTACATCTGTGTAATATATTCTTACATATTACAGGCTTGATTGTTTCCTGAATTTGACACATAGCTATGCAACCCTATGGCCTGCCTAGTTCAGCTCTCTTAATTCTCAAAGATTATCAAAGAAAAATTGTGGATGCTGATCAAGTATTATATGGGGGAGTATACTTTAGTAAGGAGATGGTATTTAGCTGTTCCTTTTATCTGAGAATGGAAATTAAGTCCTATTTCTGATCACTAGAGAGAGTTCTTGAGTCTATAACTGTGGGAATTCAGAAGTTAAGAAAAAGGCAGAACCATAATATATTCTGAAGAATCTGATTAAAAAAAGAATCAAAGTTTATGTGCAGACCAGGTAACTTTCCCTCAAAAATGTCAGAATAAAAAACATTTTAATGCTGTGCTGAGTTTGGAAACAATTCATTATATCAATGGCATTTTATTGGGTTGAGCTCCATTTCTTTGTCCTAGGCCAATAATGCTGATACTTATTTATTTATTTATTTATTTAAAAAAAAAAAAAAAAAAAAAAATAAAAAACAAAAAAAATTTTTTCTTAGGAANAAAAAAAAAAGATTGAGAACCAAAGCAATTGTTTCCTATGGACAACAATATAATTTGAAATAAAGAGACCTGCGCACAGGTTTCCTGTTCATTGCTTCTGAAACTGGAATTGCTGTGTGGATTGCTTCAGATGCAGCGTGTCAAACACCATGTCCCAGCTCATGATGCTGCCTCGCAAGTTTAAAGGCTTATTGTGAGTTAGATTTGAGATAGGGAAAACGGTTCAGTGAAGAACTGGGACCTATTCTGGGTTATAAAAGAAATTTCTTGTTTCCTTTGAATAATGGCTCTAAATGTGAATGGAATATTTCAGTTTATTGTTCTGATGACAGGTCTCTTGGCGTGGAAGCGCCTTTGTGCTTGGCGTTACCTTTGTGAAATATCAAGTAGGAGAAAAAGAGAGAGAATGCCTACATCTTGTGCTTCAAGCAGCTACTTTGCAAGCGTTATTATATGAGGTCTAGGTTGTCAGTGATGGTCCCTGGGAAGTGGGAAAGCAGTTTTTACTGTTTTGCTCAGGGAATGAGTAGTGCTCTTAAAGCATACGGCTTGAATCTCCTTCTGTGCATAACAATAAAAATGCAGGTTATGCTTTGAGTGGGGGTGAAATTATCATAAAAAGAGAAAAAAACATGGTATTATACAAGTTTTCTGCAGCACTTAGTATCAGAAGAGTTTTTATATCAGTTGTTAAAAAGTGTGACTAATGTTTCCATGTTCTCCTCTAAGAAGTGATGCATTTGAAATCTGCTATTGCACAATTTTAAGTCAAGCAGAGGTGCTGTTTTCAGTTAATAAGCAATCTTAATTCTTTTTACTTTCATAGCAGTTCCATTTTTACACGTGTTCAGATGTGTATCCCATTTTTAAACACTAAAAATCTGAACATTTTTCTTAATATACCTTGTTTTTGCCTTGCTCAGTTTTATGCTGTACAACATTCTGGGCAAAACATTTTATTTTATTTTGTTTTATTTCTGAAATCAGTACTGCGGTTATTTTGTTTTTGTATAGAAATAGAAATGTATGTTAATTCCCTCTGAAAATCAGTGGTATTTGTTGTCATCATTGCTGGAGGAAAATCCTTTCTCCTTTCCAGCTTGAGTTGAGGCTAAAAAGTGAATGTATAAGATTACCTATCTGCAAGTGACCTAATGAGTTGTGTGGTTTTTTTGTCTTTCAACATTCCAATTATGTTATTTCTTTTTGTAGTTATATCAGTTTTTTAGACTGTGTTCTCTAATCAGCTTCTTTTTAAAGTGTATAACGGGAGCTGTAACTTGTGCCTTGCACTCTTGAAAGAAATTTGCTGATGTCCTTCTATAGTAATGCTTCCACATTCTCATATTAAAGCTACCTTATTACCTTGTTGAAGCATTGCTATCCTAAAACTAAATATTTCTAAATATGTTACTAGGAAAAATGCTCAAGCTTCCTCCATTTTAAAATCCCATGCCTTTGCAGTACTTATAACAGAGTAGTTTTAATGAAACAAAGTGGGAAAAAAAGAATGTGATTCCTTGAAAATCAGCATATCTGACAGAACTCTAAGATTAATGGACAAAGTTCCTGGGAGGAAGTAGAAGCTTTCTCATTAACTGTAGTGATGTGGGATAGAACCCACAGGAGAAAAGTAGTCACAGTAATGATGTGTAAAGGTGAATATATAAATGGTCGCTAATGAGCATTTTGTGAAAGTTTTTTTTTTTCAGTAGCAAAATGGTTGTGTTGGGATGAGTGAACTCTTTGTGTGCAGTGCAGTATAATGGTCACTGAAAGTAGTACTTCTCCAGACAGCCTTCATAGGATTTCAAGCAAGCCATTTACTTCCTAGGGATACAATTAGTTTATGGAGGTTAATTTGAAGGAGTGTTGGATTACACTAGGGAAGAAGCATAGCAAAAATAGAATTTCATTCTTAAAAAGTATCATTGCATTAACTGGGAATCATTTTGCAATGTAAAAAAATGTTCAGTATGAGAAAATCAGACTGTGTTTTTTTCAGACGATGCGTTCATGCTGAAGAGTTTTTTGTTGCCTGAAAAGCATTGAGAATGTTTTTACATTCCTGGTTTATGGATGCATTTGCTGAAAGATGGAGTGCTGCATTTACAATTCTAACTCTAAAAGTTTTATTAGTTACAGGGAAGTTGCATTGATTTCAGTAGGGTCTCAGGATGAAGTTCTGAAAATCAAGACTCCGACTAACGAGCCAAAAGTACAGACTAAAAGCACTACTGGGAAAACATCACTTTGACCATTTGGATTAGAGATTTTAAATAGTACATGAGACTACAAGCAGTCTGAATTAGAGACAAATTATAACTTAAGATGCTCATGCAAGTCTATGATCTTAGTGTCATGAATTGTTTGTGAAGGTGCTTGCACTTGGAAACGTGTTTGTGGCTGATAAACAACTCCAGACTGCTCTTAATGTAACTATAAACTGTGCTACAAACAGAAATGGGAAAAAAATGATTACATCTAATAGGGTAGCAGCTGTAAGGGTGCTGTTGTATTAAGTGACTTAATGAATACTGATCTTGACGCAATAAATTAACATGCAAACAGTCTACGCTAATCAAGTAAGCAGAGTTTTTCAGTCTTAAAATATATTAAATGAACAATTCAACCAAGAAGTGGCCACAAATTTTCTTCGATCTCTTTATTATTTGTGTAACAGCACACAAGTCTGTTTCTCTTCTGCGTTTTCTCTTTTTTTTGTTGTTTTTTGTTTTTGTTGTCTGTTTGCTTTAAGTAAAGGACTTGTAGAATTGTGAGCTCTCAGTGTTAAATCCTGTGCCATTGCTGGAGGATTTTCTGTAAGATCATCAACACGAAGGTTATTGTGAGAGCTGTGATTGGGGAATGACAGAGACTGCAGCAATAGGCAGTGGCTGTGCATTGCTGTGGGTATGTTCAAATGTATACAGGGATATGTAGGTCTGTATTTATATATTCATGTGCACATGTTTTGTGTGTACAGGTAGTGTCACGCTACAGAAAGAGAAAGGAAAAAGGAGTCATATTTCTCTATATCTTGGGAGTATCATTGACTTCTTAGAAATGAGTAACTGTTTGACACTGTAAATATTTAATAGAAAAATTACATTTCGTTTGCTACAGGGGTAATTGTGGTGTCGCTTCTTTATAGGGTTATTGGAAGTGCTCTTTCACAATCCAAATGCAGTTAAGTCAGCTTAGGCCCTGAGATTACAGGCGTTCGCATGCTTATAGGCAGGCATGATTTCAGGCAAGAATTTACAATGCAGCAACAAAAACAAAACAAACAAACAAAAAAATACCCAAACACTTGCCCGTATGTTTGCAAGGTGCAGATCCTGACTTATTCTGTACCTGTTTGCACTCCTTGTCTTTCTCCTGTTTATTTCAGCTTGCATGCTGTTTCATCTTTTTTTTTTTTTTTTTCCTTGTAAGGATATATGGTACATCTAGTTTACTTACAAATGAGATTGGTATCCCTCCAGATCGGAGGGAGGTGATGTGTGTTGGGGCATTTTTGGGCCACGCTTGCATTTCTGTTTGAGTTGCCTGAGAATCCATCACTGAAGAATCAATAGCTACCTTTTACATTTTCTCAATTTATACTTGCCTTTTTTTAGATGTGGGAAGTAATACCAGTGAGACTTCTGTAGCTGATTAAAGTATTCAGAGGTCTTCAGTGCTTGACTCTTCCCTTTATTTTGGGAATAGATGGATGCTTTCGCATCATGAATCATTCAGCTCTGCTTCTGCAGTCTCTGTACTTTTTCTGAGATCAGAAGCATGCCGTTGACCTGCTTCTTGATAGATCCACAACAGCAAACTTGATTCGTAACAGCAGGTGTGGGGAAAAAAAATAAGAGCTACCTCAGTTTTTCAAGCTGCTTGTCAAAGCTGTGAGTAGCAGGTGAAGGTCTGCATTGTCTGCTGGCAGAATGAGGAGGATGGAAACATATTCATCTTGATGGTGACTCAGAGGTAGACTGTGTTTGCATTAACGGAGTAAAAGGATGGGATATAGCTGCAAGGAGTAATTATGCCATGCAACTCAACTGCCTGGCTTTTCAGAATGTGCAAGATGTAAGAAACCATTAGGTAGAAATCCCATACAACACAAGTCTTATGCTTGAGCTGCTGACAAGTATCTTCCTTAGTGTCTTGGCTGGGTTGCTATACTGAGGGTTCAGCAGTAAAATTAAATACACCAATCAAATTGGTACAACCCTCGTATTTGGCCACTGCTATCTCTGACTGTAAAATGCTCAGGGAATGCCTTAATGTAGGTGAGGATTGATGGAAAGGACTTCGACATTAATTTTCTTTAGATAAGCAACATATTGGGAAAGCAATATGTGAAAATGAAGCAACATGGAACTATTTTTTGTTTTAACCAAGCCCTATTTTATATTATGAAATTAACAAATGCAATGGGATTATCCTGCATTATTGTGTTGTTTTTGTTCCTATAATCAGTGTCAATTAAAGCATTTACATCCAGGATTACTGCTAGGTAACAACTTCAGAACAGAGCTGATCTTCAGTTGTCCATGCATGTCTAGTTAGCTCAAAGTGCATGACAGTAGAAAAGCATCCCAATTTGAAGTATAGTTTGCAGTAAATGAAGGACAAACCTTGTTGGTTGCAAGCTCCTGCACTGTAGAGTCAGATAGTACTTTAAATGTCACCTGTAAATGTTGCACTTTTCCTCTTTACAAAGAACAAAAAATGGTTTTATTTCTTAAAAAAATGATGTTGCTGGGGAAAGGAGGCAATAAGCAGTTAATAGAGCAAGAATTGTTCATTACTGAGACTATCAGTCTTTTGCGCACTGACATTGATGTTAGTGTCAGTTGACAGTGAGCTTTTATAGTCAATCTATTGAAGTACAAAGGGCCATGTTTTGAAAACTGTCATTAAAATGCCTCTGGTTTGTAGAGCAGCACATCCTTTATTCACTTATAATGGAATTCGCCATAACAGATGAGACAGGGCAAATGTTGAAAATGTTAGCATAAGAGGAAAAATGGGATGAAGTACTTTTATTCTTGTTAATCCTTTTGTTCTTTCCAAATTAGAAGTTTATCTTAAAAAACAACAGTTCACTCAGTTTGGTTAATTAATTTATATGATTTTTATGATTAGAAGTTGTACTGCTTTCCAGTGTGGCCCTTAAAAGGGTTTCAAGCAAAGCAAAGTTAGATCTTAATTTGAGTAATGCAGCCAAAAACTAATCACTTTGAAACTGCTTGCTACCACTTCTTTGCTAATTGCCATGACATATTGATCGGCCTCATTAATCATACCAAATAATCCTGAGAAGTAAGCCATTTTTGTTGTCCCCTACAGTATCATCCAGATTAAACTGTGTTGAAATTTGACTGCCCAAGTTTTCTCCCTACAATGGCATCTCTAGTTCTTCCCTGTCTCCTGACCTCATTTCCAGTCTCTGTGAACTTCCCTTTCCTGCCTAACCCATGCAGACTCTTCAGCCAAGCCAAACTTCTCCCCTACCTGCTTAGGAATCGCCTGCTCTGCCTCTCTTAAGAAATGGGTTGTAAAAAGTGACCAGCACTGATGGATCCCAGTACTTCAAAAGCAGTTTTCCAGGGGACCTTTCTAAGTAGTTCCTTAAACAACCTGAAATCTGCTCTTCCCTTATCCAGTACTGAAATTCTATGGCAGTTTTCTTCAATCGAGTTTTTAATCAACTACTTCATGGTCACTACTATGTCATTTCACCCACAATACTATCTCTTTTTTTCAAGTAACAAACCTAGGAAGGCACCTTTTCCTAGTTAGCTCCCTTAGTATCTTTACCAAGAAGTTAGCTTCAACATAACTCAGGAATTTGTTCTGTTCTGAGGTATTTCCATTCAACACTTGAGAAGTTAAAGTTGCCTAAAAGAGCAGGCGATCTGGAGATATCCCTCATGCTCATAGCTCCTTTTCTTATTCTATTAGTTTTTGTCATTTTCTTCACAGGCGTACTAGTTAGCATGATAGAAGTTTAAAGCAGCCAGTCAGTGTTCACAGTGTCTTTCTGCAACTTGCTTGAGTTTAAATTGCTGATTGAATGGCAGAGGGCTTTCTACCTCTTTCCTCAAGATGTTTCTTCTTCAGTTCCTCAACGGAACTGTTGTGCTTTATATGAAGTATCCATACGTTTACTAAGAGCACGATGAGAGCCATTCAAAGTGCAAAGCACTTACAAATCTTAAAGGCTTGGTTTTTCTCAAACACGTCAGTTTTCCAAAAGCTACCTTATTTTCTTTGTTCTTTTGGTTGACTTTCATCTTCCTACATTTTCTTGCATTAGAAAAATAGGTTGGCTTTCAAACTGTTATGGTCAGTTATTTCAGTATGGATTATTGACCTCAATATATAGTATATTTTTATGCAATGCTATGTATATATAAATTAGGAGGGGTATGAGTGTATCTTTTTTTTTTAATTCATTTGTAAACTATCTTGGTACAGCTGGATGGAGAGTAAATACTTCAGGAAGCGTTAAAAATATCCGATTTGTGAAAGAAGAGGATACCAAACTTGTCAGTGCCAAGGTTATTATGTGTACTTGAAGCAGATTTATGGCGTGGTGACAAAAAGAAAAGAGGACTGTATTTTGGAAGTTTGTATTCTAAAAGTCTGTTAACCTTGATTATTTTGTGGATGTACAAAAGACCATGTTGAACTGCCCTGTACACGTTAGTGGACTGTTCAACAAGGTGTACCCTCCCCACACCACAGTGAGCTGTACAAGGAGGCTGATAAAAATGGACAAGGAGAAGGCTGAGGTGTGCAACAATTTTTTGCTTCAGTCTTTATTAGCAGCTACTCTTCACACACCCCTCAAGCAGGTGGATGGTGAAGTGGGGACTGGAGGAGCAATGTCCCTCTCACTGTAAGCAAAGATCAGGTTTGTGGTGGCCTGAGGATTAAGAATGTTCACAATTCTGTGGTTCCTAATGAGATGTATCCCAGAGTCCTGAGGGAATTGACTACTGTAGTCACCAAGCCACCCTCAGTGATATTTGAAAAGTCATGGCAGTCAAGTAAAGTCCATGGTGATGGGGAAAAAAGACAGCGTTAATCCTATTTTCAAGAAGGGTAGGAAGGATGGAACTAGTGACCTGTCAGCAGTGTCTCTGTGCTGGTGTAGACTCTGGAACAGATCCTGCCTCTCTGTGTAGCAGCTTCACAAAGTTGAGGAGTAAGGCATTGTTTTTACGTGCTTTGCTGAGTCAAGTCTAAAACAGCAGTGTAAAAGCTGCCCTAAAATCAACTTGACTAACAAGAAAAGTAGTGCAAAGTAAATGTAGGCAGTACTTCACCTTTGCTATCTGTGTGCCTGGGGGAGGCAAACAGAGGCTTCTGAGGCCACCTCATGCATTTCATTTCTCTGCAGCTGTGCAAAGGCACCCATGGGGCCAACCTAAGTCAAAGCAGGCTCTTGGGGGGCCAACCAGCCATAAACCAACTTCAAAATAAGGGCTGTATAAAACCTTTTAAAAGCAAGTAAGCTGTCTGTTAGTGTAGTAAACCTATACTTGGATATCAAACATGTATCTTGTTCATTTTATGAATTTTGAGGTCAGTCTGAGTTTGTTAGTTCATTGCAACTTGTAACATAAGTTAAAGCTCCACGCAGAATAGACCAGAACTCTTTGCTTTTTGAACTGTTTCGAAATAACTTGCTTTAGTATATATAGGAATGAAGACTTACTCTTTCACATGACACACCCTTCAGAAGCAGTGCTATTTAATGTCAGTCATAACTGACTTAGTGTTGATATCTGAGCATGTTTACTTGGATTTATATAGATTATAAAACACTTCAATGCAACATGAATTAGAGAATGCTTACGCTTCTTGATCCCCATTGGTTTTATAGCTCATTGAATCAATAGGTTGGCATTCATCATTTGTCTACAAAGAAAGTGAATGCAGTCTCTTACTCAGCTTGTCCTAGAATGGCTCTGGAAATAGAATACTTGTTCAACTGCAAAAGGGAATTGGTGCGTAGGCTGCTGAGTTCACTTTGACCATCTATAGAGCCTTTTCTCTGCCTTCCAATGCTTCTCATCATCACAGAACATACTGAAATGGGTCATAGTGCTTGGTTTTTGACTAGGTAGACCTTACTGCTTTTAGTTGTCGTTCAAATGTGAGAAGATGATAGGTTCAGCCTCTGAAGCTTCAGCTTTTTTTTTTTTCATTATTCTGGATGAGAACTGAGAAATTGCTTATCATTTTACTCCATTTATAGATAAATTACTGCCTGTAGTTCTGAATTCTTGCAAATGGTAGTTCATTTTCAGACTCAGAATTATAGTAAAAGTGTTGAGATGTAAAATTTGGCCAATTTTCAACTCAGTCCTTTTCGTACTTTCTATTTTGTATAGTTGAGGGCTTCTGAAACTTTCCATGATTTTGTGGCTGTAGAAATGGCTGCTCTATGTGTCTCACTTGGACTTATACACCAAATGTTTTGTTTTGAATACTGTTTGGAGATTAAAAATTAGGAATGTATTAACATAATCCATTTCAAAGGCTTAGCAAGTTACAATGTGCTGTCTGCTCGTACATGACAAGATGTCATCTAAGAGTAAAAATCTACTGTGAGTTCACTACAAATCTTTTAAAAAAGTTTAGGTTTTGGAATTTGGTAATTATTGAAAATGTATTGATTTAGGACTAAGGATGGGATGTGCAGAGCATCTCTTAATATTGCTTTGGTCAGTTTTTATCACTGACTAGATATCTTGTGTGCATTAAATATCCTGCACTCATGTTAGTCAGCTGTGGGCAGTTTTCTGTTTGTGAACCTTTTTATCCTGTCAAGTTAAATGTTTTCCATTTTCTGTATACTGAGAAAAAAATCTATAAATCAGGTTCTCTTCCAGGTCCCGTATCACACAGGAGAAAAGCTATTGCTTGCTGACATCCATCTGGCCAAGAACATAAGCAAAAATCATTGTCTAAGTTACAGGACTGTGAGCAAAATGCATTTCATACTGTTACCAAACTGGCTACTATTGACATCTCCATCTAAAAATGTAATCCTGTTGGAGATAAAGATGTTATTTCTGAGAGGGAAGAGTCTAATGTTAGTTTTCAAATGACACCTATCCATGAAAGAAGTAAAGGTAGTCAGCTGCTTTGTTAGCTTTAATATTTTAATTCAGGCAGCTTGTCTGGTCTGATCTTTGTCCTTCACCACAAGTAAAACTTTACCGATTAAGAGTCTCAAAGCTCGAGTAATTTTGACTACAGATACTAGGTGTTCAATTATGTTGACTTCCCAAGCATGAATTCTTCACATTTAAAATATTTTTCTGTAACTGGATTGTATAGTAGACTAACTGTGGTCACTATGTCATTTTATTTTAGCATCTGTGTTGCAGTTTAACATTAGGCTGTCATCCCAGATCTCTCTTTGCTTTCTTTCATTTTCTTTCTCCTTAAGTAAGTTGTTTGTGCTTCAAATTTTGGACATCTACTTATATAGCGACCAAGACTACTCAAGTATTGCTTGGGATTTTTTTTGTTGTTTGAAGTTGAAAATGCCCTTGTAGTTCATCATTCACATTTCAAGGGGATTTTGCAACACAGAGGTGTTGTGTATGTGATGATGCCTTTCTTTTTCCTTAAGGAACAATGTTTTGTTTTAAAAGTGTTTTTTTTTTCTTCTTTTCCCTCAGTGAGGGATCAACTTTGTGAGATATACTGTAGGTCTTCACTTAACAGACAGTAAAAATGAGTTACTCTTGTTTTGCATTGCTGTGTCTATTTTGAAGTTCTGGTTTTCTTTGAAGTGACCCAGAAGCTCTGGGTCTGGCCAAGGTGTGCTTGCAGTGTGTGGCAGCTCGCTTGGTGCGATTCCTGGAGCTGCTCTGTAATTCTCAGCCACAGCAGCAGACTCTGTGGCACACACTGAAACCATTTGATGTGATGGAAGGCTTCTGTGTACCATTTTGGTTTTAAGGTTGCTGTTCTCAGTCCTTTGGAGAAATTGCAGGTCAGCTCTTGGTGGCAAATTGTCGAAGTAAGTGTGTTTCAAAGCACTAACTACAACTCCTGTAACTGTCTTCGTGGACGAAAGCATCAATTTTCTGAATAAAAAAAAATGTAAAGCGAAATCCAATGAAACTCCCCAAAATGTACGTCCTGTCTGGAATGCTGACAGTACTCAAAGTGTTTTCTAACTTGATCCACTGGCAAAGGATATTAATATCAGGAATAACTCCTAGATGAAGATAAGCAAAATTCAGTTGCTTATTTTTTACTGGAAAAACAAACAAACAAAATGCAACACTTCATAATTCAGAAATACCATGCCATTTATTATGATTAAATTATGCTTTGAACAAGCACGGTAGTGAACTGATAAAATAATGGTCTTCAGAACTCACTACAAATCTGTTAGAAGGACCAGAATATTCAAACTACACAGTCAAAGATTCCTGTTTATAATTGGATATACGTCTGATTCCGTAATATAAATTTTGATGGAGAAGCTCTGTAAATGTTACTGTGTAGACTTACACTGTCTAAATTACCTGTATAACAACTGTATCTTGCAACTGCCTGCATTTTTTTTATTCTTTTCACCTTTCCTGTTTAAAAGCTGTGGGAACAGATTGTTATTGTTCCAAGATTGAAATAAACATGTCAGTTGTTACAGCATTAATCCTTATAAATAATTTGTGCTCAGATTCTATGAGTTTGCTCACAGGACAGAACTGTGATGACTATTTTTTGTCTCTGTAGTGAAAAGAATTATTCTAGCTGATTTTACAAACAAAATCATCCGTTTTTAATATATTTAATTTATTCTCATCTAATATTGCTTACAGATTTTCAGCTCTGCTGCTGTTACTGATAAGCAGCTGCTTGAGACTGGGGAGTGTTCGCATCAGCAAAAACTGTGAAATTTGTTATATACACAACTAAAATGAAATTGGAAAGTATGTACTTTTATGTTTGTTGCAGGAACTGGAGCATTTACATGGGTTTTAGCATTATTTTTAAACGATTTTTTTATATAAGATGGAATGAGTTACAAGAACCTGTTCTTTTCTTAAAACAGTTGTAACTGTTTTCATTGATGTATCCGTGTGTCAAGAAAAAATAGAACAAACAAAATCTGAAACTTATTGAAAGAACAGAGTGATTTGACACTGAAATTATTCTGGGGCTGATCTTGAAGAACCTTGTATTTCCAGGGGAAGAACTTGCTTTGAGGTTTGAAACATAAATGTTTCAGCCAATTTTAAAATCTGCTTCTTGTTGGTAGTACCAATTTCAGTTCTTTACGTTTCAGTGAGAATGTGTCTGTGCTTCCTATGGTTTTTATCAGTAACAACATTTTTAAAATGCCATCGTGATTCTGAACTTTCTGTTTGCAGTATGTCTTCTGTCTTGGATTCAGCGTGTTGTGGAAACTGGTATACTGTTTCTGAGTGGAATGTAGTTTTCCCCCTTACTCTAGGATGGAGGTGAATTTTGCTTCTAGTTGTTCCAGACCATTTGTATCAAATTCCTTTTCTTGACGGAAAGACTTTTTCATCTAATGACTTCTGTTAATTTTCTGCCTGATACAGGTCTTGATCATCTGATGAGAATATCTTTTTAGAATAGCACAGAAGTAAAGGAGGAAGCTTTTCCACCAAGAGTTATTTTGGAAGTTTCTTAATGCTGTTGAACTACTCAGGCACAAACTAATTGGTTCTGTGCTGAAAAACATGATATGCAGAACCAAATTAGTCCCTTCTATAGCTCCCATTAACAGTGAAATTACACTCCATTGAACTTGATTGGGTGCAACTGGAGTTAGAAGTTATGATCTACTTTTTTAAGGAACATTTTAAGAGCTTATGTTGATCTCAGCAAAAAGATTTGAGTTGCTCTAATTTCAGATAAAGCACGAAATAATTTTTACTAGGAGTTTCCTTGGTAATTTTTGTTCTCAGCATTCTGGGTCTGTTCTTGCCCTCCTTCACTCTAGGATCATCCTGTTAAGCTGGCTACCTCAGCACGTAGAAGATTATCGGTAGAAGTGCAGGGCTGTATGTGGGAAGTGCTTGGAATGTGTTTTGACCAGCATGTGCTCATGTTACCTGTATGTCAGCATGCAGGCTTTTGTTTAAGTCTTTCAATGTTGTTGATCTATTGCAATTTATGTTCAATGCAAATGAAAGTGGGAGGGAAAAAAATTGTCTTTTTGTACAAATTAAAGCAGTGGCAATGTCACTGGAAGTCGTGTCCAGTGCAGTAGCAGAAATGAGACAGAAAGTGTTTTCTGTTCTTCCCTGTGGTCTATCTGTTTTCTTTTAATATTACTTTTGGTGCTGACACATCTTATTCTGTAACAGGACCACATCCAAATATACAGCAGTGCACCTGGGTAATGGCTATAATAGTACACAGTGTTGCAGAGGTTAATCTATATTCAATGTTGATTTCTAGCTACTTTTTATTGGTGTGCAGTCCATTAGCTACCTGGTACCTTTACCCAGATGCTTGAGCTGATGCAGAAATCCCCAACCTGGACAGCTCATCCCTGAAGCCTCCTCTGTGAAATGGATCAGAGAAGTGACACAGTACACCTGTTCCTTCCCCTTTTTCAGTACAGTGTTTCTGTGGTAGGACCATTTCCCCAACAACAGACCAAGCCAGGAATCCTGAACAGCCCCAGGCAGGCAGTACCCAGTGGCAGTAGCGAGGATGCAGCTGACAAAATCTGACTGTTAAGTACCAGTCAGTACATTAAACCTCATCTCTATCAAGAGTGAGAAGGGAGAAAAATAACTTGTACAATAAGGAAGCGTGTTACAGAAGGCAGATGCCAAGGGACTATTTCATAAAACTTCTATGTTTAATGTATTTTTCTAGTCAAACTGCAGTTTTCTGTCTACCCTTCATCACGACAGCTGCAGTGTGTCAAAGACCTTAAATCGACAAGAGCAGTAGAACCCCTTACTCTAGTCGGCAAAGCTTCTGTTAAAGTCACTTCTTTAGAGATGGCTTCCCCATCAGACCATCTGGCGTGACTGTTTTTGAGACTTTTATTTTTGTTTGCGAATTTGATGACATCTTGTCTCAGCAGAAACAAACAGACTGACAGGAAATTGTCACTGCTGATGCAGAAGTTTTGTAGGTATGATGAGAAGAAGAAAAGAACTGGAAAAATAGGAAACAAGGAAGAAAAATACGATCCTAATTATCACGTGGAACATTGGAAGGGGTGAGCAGTGAGTACTGAAGACAACATGTAGAAGCAGAGCGGTTGTGCTACAATGTGCCCACATAATTTTATTTGCAATGTTGATAAAGGTGCCTTTGTGAAACTAATTAGTGCTCTTCGTGATAAAAGTTATTCTTGGAAAGCAGCACATAGTTAATTTTCCCTCAGTTCTCAGAAATGATTTATTTTTGCTTTTTGTGTCTCTGTTGGTGCACTTGTCACCTGTTCTGAGTCTGGGGAGCAGACATGCAAAACTCTTAGATACCATCAGCATACTTTTCTGTAATCAGTAGAAATGAAGTTTCTTTGAGAAATACTGATATTTCTTTTTTTTTGTTGTTTCTAACCAAAGATTTGTTTTTTTTAACCCTTCAGTAGTAGCAGAACAACAAAAAAAATCTCAGATCAACTTTTCTTCAGTATTGCTCATTTTCATTTCAAAATTGCATCACAATCTTGTCATCTTAATGTAAAGCTTATAATCACTTGTGTGCAGGCCTTCTGAACTCATCTTTGAAAAATGAGGGCATATTTCAGCTGCTGTTTTCATATCATTTCATATGCCTTTATTCATCTCTGACACTTGTTCATGCAGTGCTACTATTTTTCTTATGCTTGAATAATAGCACATCATTTCTGTTTTGCTTCAGTGTGCCACATAAAATGTGAAAAGATGAAGTATGCTGCTGTCACACTATGAAAAGAATATTTTTATTCCAAGGAAGCATAAGCAATACATTGCCTTTGCAGTAAAAATGCTTCCTACCACAAAACAGCTAATTACTTTTATGGCATGTTAACAGAATATGTAACTTGAGTAAGGATGCAACAGTAAATCAAATAAAGTAATTATATAAGTTGAAGCATCTTCTTGAGAAGTGGGACAACTAGTTGTCTGAGAGCGTTCTTTATTTAATACCAACTTAATATGACAAGAGCAAACAGTGAGAGAGGTAAAGTACATCATAATATTAATTATATGGATTCATCCTAAGGTCTATAATAAATGTTCACTTATTGCTTCTCTTCAAGGAAATTGCTGAAATAACTTAAAGTGTAAATGTTGAATTATTCAGTAGCACGTGAATTACGATGGGCAGATCTAAGTGACACCCAGAAGAGCTTTGATATTCAAACAGCACAGACATCAATTCTGTAGAAGTTGTTTTCTTTTTTCTTTTTTTAAAGAATACTTAGTGGACTTGAGATTTGAATCATTTGTTCATGCTCATGTTTGTAAAACTACAAACTGTTGTGCTTTAGTTTTTAGAAGAAAGGAAATACTCATGCTTTGTGTTTAGTGGCCCATGATTTTCTTTAAAAGCAAATCAACAAAAACCAGAAGAACACAAAACACAACAAATAAATCCGGAGTCTCCAAAATCTTCACAAGATGAGAAAAAAGACTGAATATGGAAGTTGGTATGTTTCCCTTAGATAAGTTGTTATCCGGCAACCTGTATCTGATGCTGTCAAGATGATTGGTCTCCGTAACATCATCTTGACCCATTTTTAATTTGACTTAGTACAACTCTGTTAAAGCCCAAAGTTATTTTTGAACAATTTTTCTTACCCTTTGTAAAGGTTGCTATTAGTAAAATGCACCAGTGTTAAATCTTCAGATGATGGTACTCAGTTTTTTTCCCATGAAATTGGCAAATACTAGTTGCTCCTTGTATCTGTTGCCTACTAATCTTCATTCATTGGACTTTTAAAGCAGAGGTATATAAACCTTCTGTATGCCAAAGCCTTGTAGGACTTCCAGATTAATGTAAATGAGAGAGCACTGAAGCAGAATACATGAAAATACTGTTAACACAAGGAATTATTTCAGCTACTGGTCCTTCTCCTCAGTTCGTGTAGGAGAGGTCCAGTAGCTGGAGCAAAGACACATTCTCAGCACCATTGGGTTAATTCTGCTTCGGTGCAGGAGTCACAGAACAGCAGTACACCTAATCGGAGTATAAATTAGTTTGGAGAAGATTGTCTTCTGAAAGATAATAATACCAGAGAGTGCATTAAAATAGCAATAAGAGTTGTTCATGTGCTCTTGTTTTGAATCAAAGTCGAGAGGAATTTTGACAAGCATGCACTTTTAGAATTGTTTTAGCAACTTCATTCTCAATTTGAGCTCATGCTGCAGCACTTATTTCTGTACTAGCTAAAGAGAGACATTGATCTGTTGCTTGGCAATGGAGGTTGTTTTTTTTTTTTCCCTGAGACTCAATCAAGAAATCTGTGATGAATAGGATTTCATTTCGCTGGCATTAGGGAAGCTATTGTTTCATTTATGTGAAAAAACAGTTTCATTTTTTGTGGTGCTAGCTGACTGTGTGTAAGGTATGCAAATGAAACAGGTGAGATTAAATGCAAATTTTGGATTGTTTTGGTCAGCAGTTTAGCAGGATAACTTGCAAATACACACAAAATGATAGTGTTAATGCTGGAAGTGATGCGAGGTTGAATTATGAAGAATCACTGCACAAAGTGAGACTTGTCATTTTCAAAAGTAATATGAGGAATAGGAGAAGAAATAAGGTAATTTAAATATGAAAGGCGATGAAATGAAATGAATCAAAGTATGACTAACAAGGTGCTTTAGTGAGATGTAGTCAAGCTGGATGCCATGTGCTTTTAAAAGAAAGAGGTAAGTTTAGTGATAGAAATGTAAATGTTCAAAACTAAATACAAAATAAGCAAAAGATTCTAAATGGAGCTGATGTTTGGTAATGATATTTTCAGTGTTAAAACTATTAAGCATTTAATTATGATTTCTTTAATTTTAACCTGCATCCTACATACATAAATACTGATGTGTTTAAAAAATAAAAAAAAGGGGAGGGGGGAGACAAGTTGCCAGGCTACTTGTAGTGCAAAATAAACATGGAAAGGGAAAAAAACAACTGCGTCATGACATTACACTGTCATTGGAATAGAAACAATGCATTTTTTGACTGTGAACTAAGCACTGTTGAACAAAACAAGCAATGGATGAGACTGAGAGGTGAAAAATTAAAAGGAAGCTAACATTCCACCTAGAAGCCAGAAGCTTGTTCTGTACAATAGGCAGAAAATAATCTGGAGTTCATTGAAGGATGTTACCAATTGCCACTTGTTCGTGATCTAATATTAGTGAGTTGATGTCTGGTTGGACCGTAGCTGTGATGTCTGAGTGGTGTGCAGCAAGGTTTTAGAACCTTTCCTGTGACTTTGACTTTCGCAAATGGCATGCTGGGTACACGCCATTAATCTGAAACTTGGGCATTTTTTTTTCTGGTTTAAAGCAGTGGATTTCTGGCTGAAAAGACTGTGAAAAAGCTCTGAAATCAGCGTGTATACGTTACTTGATGCATCCCTGTGGTCTAATTAGCAAGATAAAGGTTTCATACAGTGAATCTATACTGTAATAAAATATGTCGGTTTTAAGTCATGCTCCTTTAGCAGTATCTAAATACAGACTGAAATTTTATTTTCTCATTTCATTGTTTCTTGAACTAGATGGGAAGTACTGATGTTTTGTTTTAAAAAAATAATATTCCTGAACTCTTTTTAGTTTAAAAAAAAAAAAGTATTCAAAATGGGCTCTGTGCTGAGAATTTGTATGCTGAGCCTGTCAGACCATGAATCTTTATTATTACTGAGCTTTATCCTTGAGTACATCGCTTGCAATTCAGTTTGAATATTAAGTGTCAGGCTCAAATGCGCTGGTGAGAGATTTGCAGCAACCAGCAGGTTCCTGTTCCAACCTTAGAAGCCTTTGACCTCCCTCTTCTTTGATAAGTGGTCTTATTTCACATGTGTCAGCTTACTGGTGTGAAGCTCCTGATGCCATAAGTGATTGAGAAGGGGACCCTTACTTTGCAGTTCATGATTTTCTCAGTACACTGTGGAAGGTTACAGATAAAGAAAAAGGTGGCCTGGAGCTGGTTACTCAGAAATGCCGATGAAAACCTGCAATGCTTACAAACCCGATGCTTTTTCTCAATGGATATGGTGCAAATAGAAAGAACTGTAGATTAAAAAGAAAAAAAAAATAATAATCTTTTCTTGCTTACAAAGAGCAAACCTGGGACAATTGGTTCTGCAGATAGGCTTTCTGTGTGCCTGTGCTCTAGGTTTTGTAAGTTATATTTCTGCTTGTCCCTTCTTCCCATGGAAACCAGCCTAAGCCAGTGCTTACTCTGGAAAGAGAAATACAACTTAAGTGTTAAGTTTCCTGACAGTAAAGTCCCATTCGGCTTGCAGATATAACTTCACCTGTACTCTGAAGTATTATACAAGATGATGATTTTAATAAAGAGCTGTGGGTAACCCAATTCTATATACTCTTTCTATGAGCAGACATAAATGCTTTTGCTTTTTTTCCTGTATGTATACATGACTAAATACTTCTGCAGCACTAAGAGAAAAGGTATGTTAGCTCTTCTTAAAACTAAGCTGCCTGTAAGGCCATACAGGCGTTTGCTTCCCCAGTTTAAATTACAGAGTTATGTTCATCCAATTTATGGCATAGTGGTTAACAGAATGAAAATGAGCTATCAAAAATAATTCTGGGTCAGTGAGATTAACATTAAATGCTGTATCAGAATGTGACAGCTGAATGAAGTAAGAGTGAGCAGCATTTGTCCTTTGCTGCCGCTTTACTTGTTCTGGTGAGCACTCTGTGACAGCTTCATAACCACCAGATTTTGGTACTTAAGTGTGATGTTGTTACGTGGTATCTATAGCTAAAACAATATTGCTTCAACTAGGGAAAACTGCTGCTGTTAGTTAGGAACTAGGGACCACGTAACACCTGCTCTTTGGTGAGAAAAGCCCCAGAAAACTGAGACCCAGCGTGGCTTGTGGCATCAGATGAGAGGGCTAGACCCTTTCAAGACCTGATAACCTTATGTAAACTGCTTTTCCTGAAGACTGGTAGCTGTCAACCACCGCATTCTGTGCCCTCTCCATGCAGGGTGTGAAAGGATACTTGTACTTCCATGGTGTGTAAACGTTCTTTAGATCAGAAAACATGGAATGTCTACTCATGTTAGATTTCTGTCCACAGGAATTATGATTTGGTCAGAGGAAAGTGCCCTTTAACTACAGTTTTGCTTCTAGAGCTGCTAGCTGCTCTGCTGTTACATTTTCCCAGTTCAGATGCATCCTATAGCTGAGCTCTTTCATCTATAATGAGTGAGAGCAACCATCTCATATTTGCAAAGCTATTGGATAAACTGCATTAGTTTTCCTTTTTTCCTACTTTCCCTTGTTCTGGTCATTAATTTAAGATGATGTTCATTAACACTGAAAATGCAATGTCAAAATTGTCTTTTAAAAAGAAGAAAAGTAAGCAAATTTAACATTATTTTCTCTACATCTGAGATTTCTTTCAAAGCTACATTGCTTTGTACCGCTATGATTCATTTCTTTCTCTGTGACAGATAGAACTATTAGTTTCAAAATGGAAGATGTAAAAGCCCCATTCTCTGAGTATAATGCTCCAACTTCTTAGTCTTTGCCAGCATCGTGGTGTTCAGCGCTGAAAGCTTGCCACTGCAATCGATAGGAGAACTTCTCTACAGTTACAGTTGATAACAGTTCAGCTTTTTTCACGTGATTTCATTGTATGCCCTCTTCACTTGAATTTGTGGTAATCTTCTAATCTATCAGGCATATATGTTATTATGTGGAAATGTGTGATTAATCTTACTGATCTTCATGGGACTGTTCTTCCTGCTCAGGAGCTTTGGTAGAACAGCCTCTTCATGCTTAAGAATGAGGGAGAAAACCAGAAATTCTGAAGAAAAGTTTTAAAACTATTATTTGTTAAGTAGTAGGCATGATGCCTATATTGATAGAGGAAATTTTGTTGCTATCTGCATGAGAAATTAGCTAGGAAGTGATTTTTCCAGCGTTGTGGGCTCTTGCATGTTCGAGAGCTTTCTGAGCATCAGAAGTTTAGAGATGCTTTTTAAAGGACCTTTGAGGGGCTGTTCAAGATCTTACACAAGTAAAACAACAGACTGTACTTCTCATGTACTTGGTTGTACCTTTTCCTTCTAAACGGTGCTTCACTTTTGATGTTATATCTTCAAGTTTCTTGTCTATCTGCTTCAGAGTCCAGTCTGTGCTCAGTGCTTTGTTCTGCCCCAGACACTTTTCCTTTGGGATCCTGACACACGGCACACTGTCTCTTGGTCACCCTTCCATCATAGCTCTCTAAACAGCAACACCCCTAAGAGGAAATGTGAATCAGTGGTAATCATAATATAAATTAACATGAGACTGGTGATTGTGATTGTCCTGGACTCTTACTGCTAGGTTAAACAGTGTTGTCTCAAATACAGAAGTTCTGGTGCCACATGGCTGTTCCTGAAGGGAAGCTGGAGCTGAGGCCACGCCATGCAACCTGTGGGGTTTCCCCATGTGGGTCTGTTGGGCCTCAGTGGGGAGAGCAGAACCGGGCCCTTGAAGTGGAGGAGCACTGCCAACCTTGGGAAAGGCCATGAGGCGGATCTGGGAGCAGTAACAGCTAACTGGGACTGAGGTGAGGTGAAAACATGGGTCCAAAGTCCCATAGGAATTGGGACTGGAAGAAATGCTCAATACATAGTTTATTTATCACTTTTGTGGCTAAAAAATGGGACATTCTCCATCTCTGTGGAGTATGCTGGTATAAAATACTGTTTATCGTATTCCAGTTGCCTTTTTTTTTTTTCTCCATTCCACTTACTTTTTATTTTTAACCTGATGTTCTGAGGATTTCCTTTTAGTGCAGACGAACATCTCCTTTTGACAGACAGTGAAAATTAAAAGATATGGCGAGGCAGAGGAAACTGGAACCCAAATATGCCCCCTGGGTTTTCATTTACAGTTAGGAGCTACAGATACAATTACTGCTGACAGAAATTCAGAAGCCAGTGGCAGAGTGCATGTGGCAGTAGACTCATGCCAGGCAGTAATTGGGAAGATTATTTTTAATCAGAGCATATCCTACAGCCCAAACATTAGCAATCTCTTGTAAGGCTGACAGGAAATTAAACTGATACCGAACAAAAAAGCCTCAAAATAGAAGTAATGTGGTTAGAAGTCTAATGATGGCAAGGCTCGCTCCTTGTTGTATTTTGCTGCTATCTGAAGGGAATCACTTTGAACTTAAAGCAACAGATATCATTGTTCACTGGTATTTTAGAGCAGAATTTAAGGTGTCAGATTATAGAAAAGCCTATGTATAAATTATTCTAAAGTTGTGAAACTGTAAATCGAACTTAGAAACTGTGTGTAGGTATTAATAATTTTCTTACTGCCATGAGCCCTTATATATGTGTGTGTGTGAGTGTGTGTGTAGATAAATATGTATGCACATGTGAGACGCTTAAGGGAGCTTCTTATAAGGAAAAGCATTGTAATGGCTGGGATGCGCCTGGAATGCCAGGAACAGTAACTTCATAAACCTGCATGGCCTGGCAGTGACCCTGCAGAAGAATCACTGCTGGTCTGACTGCCCTGAGGGAAACAAGGTATTCTCCATATTTTTATGCACCTGAAACTTTCACCTTAAAACCCAAATCTTCCGTTTTTAAGGGGATATTAAAGCTTCTTAGCCAGGCTTCTTCATAGTTGCTTGGGAAGATTTTTTCTAATTGACTCAAGTCTTCCTTTTATTTACATTTTCAGAAAATAAAAGACTTGATCCTGTTGAGCAGAATGTTTCTTCTTCTGTTGACAAATGTTGTGGTACCGTGTTCCATATGGATACAAAGCAAGAACCTACATCTTGTTTTTCTAAGCTATCTGACAGTTGTTGAAAACAAAATTTAGCATTATAAAACCACACAAGTTTCCTTTTATTTGTGTGGACGGTCTTATACACATATCTCATATCAGTCCATTGTATAACATCAACATCTGTGATGTTCAGCTGGGTTATCTTGGGTCTTGTGAACATGACATTGTCAAAGTGCAGGTTTTCTCACAAAATTATTAGCATTTTCTAACTGTATTTACTTCTGCTGAAAATTGCTCAGTAGAATCACGTGAGTATGACTGATGAATAATAGCTGATGTTTAGCTGTTGTTGGATTGGATAAATAAAATATGCTTTGTAATGTATGAATAACTAGCAAGAACTAATAACCAGCAGATACAGAACATGTATCTTGGTGGTGGTGGTTTTGTTCCTCCTCAGCTACGTTAGGGATAATCAGTACTGAATTTTGATTCGTGTGTGTATATTTAATGTAATTATGTGTAAAGAAAACACTTTTTGTGAGAAAAACATTCAATATGTTTACTGTTTGGAGTTACATAAAAGTGGATGAATATTATAAAATGTATCTACTGTTTTAGTAATGGACTTTGGTGCGTGTTTTCTTTGAAGACCCAAAATACGTACAGTATTCTATCTTATATCATAAAACCATGACAATCTCCTATTTATATGGGGGAGTGTGCAATACCACATGCGCAGAGAAATGAAAAATACATTTAGGGTGAATTTGTTATGAAAAATATGCTTGAGCTTACTGTAACTGCTGAACTTCAATGAATAATTCAGTAAAATATTAGATGTTACCAGCTGCTCATCGATTTAAACAAACAGAAAAAAATAGCATGGGATGGAATGTTATCCCCCTTTTATTCACAGATATGTGCATGTATAATACGTTTGGAATGTTCCCTTCTGTTTATATATTTTATGATAATTATTCTTTTACAAAATTGCCTGAAGTTTACAATTGAAAAATACATGATAGTGGTGTATTCCTATTGAAACAAAAACCTATACTGTGAACAATTTTGAATCACAACACTGTAATTGCATTCAGTAAGTTCCTGATGCAAATACAGAATGTAGACTTCAAGTAAACTGAAAAGTGTCTGGCTAGTTTCCTCTGTCTTTTTTAATTTCCATCTATTACTTAATAAGTAATAAAATATTTATAGAGATTTATAAATGATAGAATTCTGCTCTTTTTCTTTGTACCAAAGTAAAAATGCTATTATTTCCTAATAATATATGGCAGATTTCTTGTGAAAGTGCTCCTCAACACAGTTTTTTTGGAAGGCAAAAATATTATCTCCTTTGAATCTACCTTGCACAGTAAGAATTCATTTTTCTTTGCTTAGGAAACTACACAGAAGCCCCATGCAAGTGGTGCCTATTGTTTTCATGATCGGAACCTTCTTTCTGTAAGTACACCGATTTTTGTGCTGTTGTTTACTTTTTTTTTCCTGGGAATGTGATTGAAATGTCTGTTTTGCTGTTATAATGTATAAGGTAATATGTTGGCCTTCGCAGCATGCCTTGCTGATGCTGGACCTCAAGACACATAGGCCGTTCTTGCAAGGTCAATTGTCTTTTACTCTTCAATGAATAACAGCTTGTTTGTGGCTTACAACAGAACATCTTCCCTGTTTCAGTCCGTAGGTTAAAATAAACTGTTTATCCCTTTCACTTCCCTTTTGCATCTTGGGGTTATGTTGCTGTGTTTATTTTACTTTTGACTGATTCTGTCAGAAAGGAATTTTGTATATTTATTAGTTGGTTCAAACAGTTTTCCCCTTAGAACAGCTACGAATAATTCATTATGCTGGGTTGTTCAAGCTCATAAATTTCTAGAACATGTGATGTGGTGGTTGTGTTAGTTCATTTTTCATTTTTTTCCTTACTGAAAACTATGTTAAATTAGATGCAAACAGATGTTTTCTTATCCAGACTATTTGTTGCTGTTTCATACTTGGAATTTATTTATTTTCTGGAAAGGCTTTCAGTCTGTACTTGGAAACAGTTTTGATTAAGCACTTTTTATCAGGACGCAGTCTTATACACAATAGAATAAGAGTTGCAAAAGTAACAGAAAAACCAATCAAAGTATATGATTCCTGATAAATGTCTGTTTGATAGTTTGCAAAAACAATCCTCATCTTAAAAAAAGAAATGCAGTGCTCTGTCTTTGTGCTGAGTAGTAGGCATTGCTCATCCTGTGGCACAGCAGTAGCAGTTACACATATGTGGCAACATTTAGTTCTGTATGGGGCTCACTGAATAAAAGGAATATGCTTGAGATTAGACTTTGTTCTGGGTGTAGTAGGCAAGTTTCATGTGTGTACTGACAAAATAGAGTAGGCTTACTTTTCTCATACAAATACATTAATGTTAGCACTTGAATTCTGCCCCAACAAACAGTTTCGTGTCAGTGAAAGAATCTGACGTGCAGTCCTTGTTAGGAACAAGTGTCTTATAGTCATTCTCCTGTACCATCCGCAATCTACCTCTTAATGTCTTTGATACAGAATTTTATTATTTCAAGGAAACTTCCTGGCTCACAAGATAGAAACAAGAAGATGGTTCGTTCATACTGAAGGCAGATTTGAAACAATTCTGTAGTGCTCAGCATGCTTGTTGCTTTTTGCTTTTCCTCTGACATGAATGTTGCTTTCTATTACTGAAGAACATTACAATTCTTAGCAGAATTTGACTCAGCTGACAGCTTTTGTTAGAAAAAATGGTAATAAAGAATGTAGGAATGAGGTTGGGGTTTCCAACCTGTGGGAGGCAGTGGTCCCCAGGATAATTACCAGCATGTTTTTAGGAAGCTGGAATTAATTTAACTGTGAATATACTGCTTCACTATCTAGAAATGTATTTAAAGTGGGAGATATTCATGTTCTTTCAATAAGATAAATCAGAGATTTGGGATATATGGCAAGAAAGAAGAAGAAAATACTCATTTGGAATTTGGGGAAGGTCTAATGCCTCCAAATCTCCATGTGCATAATTGATTTTATTATTTTCCCTTGTGATCATAACCTAACCAGCACAATGAATATCAATCAACTTCTGGGGCTAAGAGGTCATTTTTTTCTTACCAGGCTGAGGCTGAAGTCCAGCATGTTGCCTGGTAACAGGCGATGTAGATGAGTTGGCTCTTAAGTGCACCATATGGCTGGGCGTTGTGCCCTGGTCACCCGTGACATGGTGTACACATGTAGTACATTACTGATTATGGAATGGTTTGTACCGTCCTCTTATTTAGCACATTTAAAAATAGCAGTAAGAATCCAACACAGGTTTGTTAAGATTATGGAATGCTATGTAATGGAACAAATCTCGAAGAAGGAAACTGTTCAATAATCACAGTAAATTTGGCATTCAGCATGTTCAGTATAGGTAAAGAATAGTTTCTGGCTTTGGCTATATTGCAGTGTTTTCATTTTGATAAACACGTCCGGATAAGTATAATCTTTACAGTACAATTATAGAAAAATTCAGGGTTTTATATGTAATTTTTTTAGTTTTAATTCTAATAAATAGCCTGTGGATTTATTTGGCATTTGAACTGTTATTAATTGAGTAATAGTGGCTGCAGTACCCAAAGAAAAGGGCAAGCAAAGTTGTGCTGTACTGAGCAAACCAGTAAAGCAATCACAGAGACTAAAAATAAATGTGAGACACAAAAGCGAATTATTTCAAATTTACAGTGGGGAACCAGGCACAAATTGTGACTGGATAGAAATTTTTAGTAGAAATGAACATAAATCCTTGATCAGCAATGTTCTTGTTCAGTTCCTTAACTGGAATGTTTCTCCTGTTCTGTTGTCCAACTTGAATTCATTATGGAAGGAATACTGTGGAGAGTGGAAGTAGACAATAACACATGCTGTGATCTCGATGCTCTGGCTGTCCAGAGCTGCATAAAGTGAAATACAGGAAACAGTATACGTGCATAATGTATATCTATGTCTGTGAAATGGAAGATAACATTAACTGGTATCCCAGTTCAGGAGGCTGGACAGTTAAGTGGCAGTTATTCTGCATTTTTTTTTGCGTTGTCTGACTTGTTTAGAAATTGAATGAAGGAATTGCTGTGTGTAGCCCTGCCCTACACTGCTACACTTTATATAAGCTATGTTATACGACAAGAAAACTGTCTTAGGCATTTCAACCTAAGTTCTGTGAAGGTGTTTCAGAAGAAAATGTAGAAAGCTGTGTTATCCATGTTATGCAAGATGGGTTTTGTCCATGCTTTTTCAGAGAATTTTGCGTACTTGCTGTCTCAATCAGGTTTTAAAGTCTGTTTATTGTTCATAGTTGCTGTTGGTAAATGTACTGTAGTTAGGTGATCCAGTTTTATTACTGGCATTTTTCCTTGGCTGTAATTTTTTTTAAGTTAATAGGATGAAAAAAGGGCGGTACTCCATGTTAATCTAGTAGGCATATTCTTTGGAAGATCTGCCATTATGATCCACATTTTAAACCCTGGTAGGGGTTGCAAGTATCCCAAGTCTCATCTCTCCATCATTGTTAGTAACAAGTTGCCTTCTTGGAGAAGCTTATAGTCATTAAAAGAAAGGCATTTCAAGTGTTTTTCTGTCATTATAAAGCTGTGTTTCACTTTGACTTGTTATCATGTAAAAATAATTAATGGATAAATACTCAAAGTTATTATTACAATGAAAATAGATCCCGTTTCCCCCCTCATTAAATGCACCTTTTAAAATTGCAAAATGAACAACACAGAATACCACAGGGATCTGGTGAGTTGATTACGATTGAGGGATTTCTACCTGAGAGTCATTAACAAAACGGTAACAAAATATTTCAAGGGACAAGATTTTTGCTTTGTTTGTGCCAGCTACAAACAAAAATATGAACTGTCTACTTTCCACTTAACAGGTGGATGTGCTGCTCATTTCACTTAAGTCTTGATCTTCCTATGTAAAGGAGGGAAAATACTATCCTTCACAGAATTGTAGGGGCTTGAAGGGACCTCTAGAGGTCGTGTACAGCCCCCTGCCAAAGCAGCTCCCTAGCCCAGGTTGCACAGGTAGTGTCCAGGTGGGTCTTGAACGTCTCCAGAGAAGGAGACTCCACCACCTCTCTGTGCAGCCTGTGCCAGTGCTCTGCCACCCTCACTGTGAAGAGAGTATTATGCGTGTTTGTGCAGAAATTCCTATTCATGAGCTTGTGGCCATTTCGCCTTGTCCTATTGCAACACACCCCTGAAAGGAGTCCAGCCTCGTCCCTTTGCCTCCCACACCTTAGATATCCATAGGCATGGATCAGATCCCCTCTGAGTCTTTTTTCCATGCTGAACAGACCCAGATCTTTCAGCCTTTCCTCATAAAAGAAGTGCTCCGTGCTCTTTATCATCATTGTGACCCTCTGCTGGACTCTGTCCAAGAGATCCCTGCTTTTTTTTGAACTGAGGAGCCCAGAACTGGATACAGTACTCTGGGTGAAACCCACCAGGGCAGAGTAGAGGAGGACCACCTCTCTTGATCAGCTGGCCATGTTCTTCTTTTTGTACCTCTGGATCCCATTGGCCTTCTTGGCCACCAGGGCACACTGTTGGTTCATGGCCAACCTGTCATCCACCAGCACATCCAGGTCCCTCTCTGCAGAGCTCCTCTACAGCAGCTCATCCCCTGGCCTGCACTGGTGCATTCATTGTTAAAAACAAAAGAAGTATTGAACAAGTAACTCTCAAAAGTGTAATAGCTTAGACAGCCCAACTCTTCTAGATAGAAAAGCAGTCTTTGGATCTTGGCATCTTCCACCAAAGTCTTCTGTTACATTACACTAAAGATTTAAAAGACTATAATATTTTATTCTTTATAAAAATTCTTTATAAAGAATATTCTTATATATTTTTACGTTTGATCAGTTCTAGTTGTTGTTGTGCACATTCATCTATCTAAAGTTTGGGATAAGAATGCATGTGTCAAGTGCTATTTGTGAAATGCTTAATTACTGCTTCATTTCACATAGCAGTTACTTGAGGGGGAGACACATCACAGATGAGGACTTACCCTGTTTCTCCTCCTTTCTCTGAGCATTTATTGCAGAGAAGATCCTTGATTCTGTTCAAATCAGCTATTCTGGTGGTGTCCCCTGTCACCCCCAGCCTACTTGCTGGGATGGCAGAGTGGAGAAAAAAACAAGCAAACAAAAACAGCAACACAAAACCACTGCTCAGCAATGAGCTGACAACAGCAGTAACGCTGGTGTGGTGCTAGCACAGTTTTAGTCACAAATCCAAAACAGAGCACCATATGGGCTACATTGAAAAAAATTAATTCTATGCCAGCCAGACCCAATACAGCATGAAGCCTCTGCTTTTCTTCTTCATTCTGCACTATGATTGTCCTTGCTCCTTCTATGCCTCCAAGGAAAAAAAGTATGAGCACATCTGGAAAAAAGAAAAAATGGTGGGATATTTTTTCCTTATCTTGAGGGATATTTTGCACAACTAAATGACCCAGTAAAATAAAACCCTGAGAAAAGATTGATCTTAAATTCTTCTCAAATTATGCTTTTATCAAGACCAAGTTGTTGTGTGGTATTGATTTTTAGATCTGAACAGTCTACAACTAATAAAAGTTTCAGAGTCAAAATAATTGAAGGTGGTTTTCTGTCTTTTGTATAAGCCAGGTTAGGATATTGAAGTACAAATCAATTACTTTGTCACTCAGGGTCCTTGGAACTCAAAAGAAAATTTTAGTGTGACATATGGCTTCCAGGTGCTTTGGCTCCCCAAGTCTTATCATACAGGCAGTAAGGTTTGTTTTCTTCACAAGGTTGTTAGCAGCTTGGCCACTATTAGTCCACCACATAGCTATCAAGAAAAGCAAGCCTACAGGAGATAGAACGATAAAATTTCTGATGAGACAGGATTATTGAAGACAGACAGTACTAAGACTGACTGGGAAAGTGTTGAAGGATTAAGGGGCAGAATAAAATCCACTTTTGGAATTTCCTAGTTAATGGAAATTTATACTCGAGGAGGAAACGTATGAGTATTGCTCAGGAATCACAGAATTGTAGGAGTTGGAAGGGATATGTAGAGATCATCTAGTCTGACCTGTCTGGAGTAGATGGATCCTGTTTCTTCCCTGGAAACATCAGATGGAGTTCTCAGAAGCAGTATTTCAGTGCTTGACAGCTGTCAGAAAGAGCAAATTAAATATTCAGTAATTTTCAAGAAAGACCTTCAGTACAGAAAATAAAGGACTGTGTCTGATGGAATTTGCGTTGGTTTTACACATGCTCAGTGTAAGCAGCTCTGGTTACCCTGTGTCCCAAAAATGGTGTAGTACAGAGAGGTGGAAGGAACGGTTGGAGGTTTTGAATAGCTTCTATCCAGGGAAGGCTCTTCATCTTGGAAAAGGTGACACCTGAGCGAAATGTGGGAAAAGTGATGGGCTGAAATTGTTATTGATATGAATATCGATATAATAATGAAAGGACTCATAAGACAAGGATCACAGACATGAAGAAATGATCTGGCAGCGATGAGATAAATTTTTCCTGCTGCATATTGCTATTCTATATAGCTTTGCCACTAGGCATTTTAGATAACAAAAATAAGGAGTGATTGTATAATGTACAGTGAGTGCCTTGCAAAAACATTGTCTTCTAAACTTAAAACAAATGCTACAGTCCTTAAATTTGGGTTGCCTTCTTTATGAACTATGCTTGAAAGTGTCCAATTTGAACTCTGATATTCACTTTGAAATACTTCAGTTTTGTTCTTAGTATTTCTTGTAATGGACTGCTAAAGTTCAACTAAGAATGAGCCTGATGTTATCATCTTATTAAAACAAGAAATATTTCTAAGATTTTGTTGATTTAAAAATGTTGTCAGTTCCTTATATATTTTACAAATATGCTCCAGAAAAAATTTGCACATGGTTGCCTTTTTTTTCTGTCTTGTTGCTATTCCATCAAATGTCCTAAATCAAATTGCTGGACTAAGGTGGTCTTTGAATATGTCATTAAGTAATGTATTACTGCTCATGTTATGTCTTCAGCACTGAGATTTTCTCTATCATTTTATTCCAAAGGAATATCTGTAAAAGGGCAAGAAAACCAAACTGTAGTAGGGACATCTGTGAGTTATGTCTGCTATATCGCTTTTGATCCAGTATAAAAAGCAGCTTTAATGCTTTTACAATCATAAATAGCAGAATAATAGTAAAACTCAAAATGAGAAATTATCTTCTGTACCGTTTCTCCGTGTGTGTGTGTGATTGGCATATGAAAATGCAACATTCTACAACGAAATATTTGTTTTCTCCAGTGGCCCTGAGTCCCTCTTGAGAGAACAAGACATGCTATGAAAAAACAGAGATTTCTTTTGTTGAGCTGAAGCCTGTCTGCAGCAGAGTACTTGTTTGCATCCAGAGCTGCTGGCTGTTGTGTGAGAGGCACTTGTAAGTGTATTCTGTTAGCACAGGTGCAGCAGTTAAGGTCTGAGTGCAGAAAATACTCCACACGCTTTGACTGGGAGTATGAAATGCTGTGGGACTGAGGGGTCTGTGCTCTGAGCCAAGCCGTGCAGATGAAGAAGAAGAGCAGGAGGATAAACTGTATGAGCAAGTTTGTATAGGTTCCTTTCTCATTCAGAATTCCTGAGAATCCAAAACATTTCAAGATGTGTTTTCCGATCCTTGTGGTGCTTTATCTGGCAGACTGATACAATCACAATGGCATGTGAGCAAACTGTATACCTGAGATATTAGTGATGATGTGTGTTATTCACAAAGCTTAAATTAGTCTTAGTCCATTCATTAGAAATAGAGGTTCTTCCAGATTGTGGTTCAGAGAAAGAAGTCCCTGTATTCTATTGTTTTGAAGAATCTAGGTGGGATTAAATAAACTGTATGGTTTCAGTGTTGTATCTACACTTGCAGGCTTTGCCTGTGATTTCATTGTGCCTGCATTTCTTTACCTGTCCATGGCTGAGCTGTTGGAATCCTTGCAGTCCCCAGCACCACCATCTCCCTCACCCCGTGCCTGCTCCTTGTTACCCGTATGCATGAAGGCCTGCGTTGCACAAATAACCAACCATGAGCTGAATTTGCACAGCTCCTGCCTATGGGGATGGTGGCTGTTACAGCTAAATCAGGCAAAATTCAGGACTCTGATGGGAAGCTCCTATCAAGCCAGCCTGACGATGCACAGACCTGAGGCCATGCAAACTCAGTGCAGTGACTGGAGCCAGTTGCTTGCAGTGTGACTGCGTTCTGAGTCTTAGAACTATACTCTGCACATCTACATTTGATTGAATTCCTTTGACTTTTATTTTTCTTTTGCTAAGAGATATCTTAGCTCCACTTCAGATCAGAATTGATCACATGTATGTTTACCAGAGCCTTGACTGTAAGGCAAACCTAATCTCAGTGTAGAATAGGGTGGGATGCAATTTCCCTCAGGTTTGATACTAAAGTACCCCATCTTTTTTTTTCTTAATTAACATTAACAAAATATCTGTATTTGCTATCAGTAAGTGCTAATTATGTTGTAAGACAACTCTTTTACGAGGTAGTCCTGATATATGGTAATGTTTTCAAAGGAAGTGATTTTTTTGACGTCAGCAGTCTTGAACAGAAAATATGTAATGATTGTGGATTTTTGTAGTTTTGGCTTTTCATTCCTGCAAACTGAGTATAGTTTCGTGAGTTCAGTTATATCTCTAAGTTTGGCAAAAACATTCAAATTTATCTTCAGAAAATGCTTCAGATTAATTGAATGTGTGTTTTTAATGATCTTTTAATTCTGTTGTTTCCTGATGTTCAGAGGGAGCCTCCTGCATTCTAGTTTGTGCCCACTGCCTCTGGTCCTGGCACTGGGCACTGCTGACAAAAGCCTGGCTTCATCCTCTTTGCACCCTCCCTCTGGGTACTTATGGACATAGATGAGATCCCCCTCAGCCTTCTTTTCTCCAGCTGAACAGCCCCAGCTCTCAGCCTCTCCTCACAGGAGAGATGCTCCAGACCCCTCAGCATCTTTGTGGCCTTGCATTGGACTCTTGTCCAGTACATCCACATCTCTTTTGTACTGAGAACCTCAGCAATGGGCCCTGAATCAGGTGCAGCCTCTGAGTGAAGGAGAAGACACACTTCCCTCCACCTGCTGGCAACTGCTGATAGTTATTGTAATGTTAACTGTGTGCTGTAAAATGGAGGAGGCTGACACTCTGTGGTGGATATCATTAATATAGTAAGATCGATGACATATACTGGTATCTTTTAATAATATGATAAATGCTACCCTACTTTGCTTTTTAGCATCAGCATTACTGAGTTCAACAAAATACATGAGGAATCGTGTTTTATCCATGAGGAAGCTTTGTTGGCTTTTTTTTTCTCCAAGTAAATGTGAAGTAAATTCTAAATTTGAGAAAAATGAGAGAAAAAAGAATCATCATGAAGATTAAGGAGAAAAAAGCAAGTAAAATCAAGGTGACTGCATCATTATTACTGAATTTGAATGCAGCTTCGTAATGAGCTTTGATTTTGTACAGACCTTCATGATTCCTATGTAAGCATACTTTGCAATGTCAGTGTTATCTCTGATGTGGCAGAAGTGAACTTTGTCATTAGTGAGTTATTGCTTAAATCTGATGAAATGGAACGGCTATTTTCAGCACAAATAAACTGATGCTAGCAAGTAACTATCCAAGTACTTGAGGTAGAATCACAAGGAAAAGGCACACAGGAGGGAGAAGTAGTATTGAACACTTATTGGAAGAAAAATACGTGAGATACCGAGATACCATTTATCACCATTATCAGTATCTTTTAGGGCAAACAGCTAGTCCCTGAGCAGATAATGGTGATATTGTTTATGGGAAACTTTTAACTCAGCTGTTTTGCCAGAACATCAGTCTGTAGTGAGCTCAGAGCCTTTGATATATCAAGTTTGCCAGTGGTTATTGCTGCATCTGTGACTGCTAAAATTATCTACAGCTGGGCTGGCTGGAGCTTAGCAGTAGCCAGCTCTCAGCAATTTGGCTGGCACGCTGGCTTTTAGTGGAGCATTCTGGGGCTAGAAATATGTTCCCATAAGGTAAAATAACCTTTTCTGATGGGGGGTTGGGGGAAGGAAATTAAATTAACTTCCTGAAAGACACTTGTCAACTGTAGATGAATAACAGCTATTTTGAATGTCAACTGATTAATCCCTTAATTAAAATAATTTCCTTTTTGTAGTCAGAATACTCAGATGAATATAGAAAAATGTGATAATGCAGAAGATATATTTGAAACGTATTTCTGTTGATCTAGATGGAGGTAGATGCTTCTGTAATTGAGCTTGCCAGAGAAAACTAAGGCCACAGGCATTCTCTCATAGGTGTAAGCAGAAAGCCATCTTCATGCTTTGTTTTTCTTTCCATTAGCCTTAAAAATACAGGAGATTCAGGTGTTGTGAGTTTTATTAATGGTATCAATGTAAAACTAGTAGAGAGGTTTTGCCAATGGGAAATCAGGCATTACATGGCAAGGGAAAATTTTAGGTAGAATTGAATTTGCTGTCAATATCTGTCATTTCACAGTTCACAATAAACTGACTCCTCCATTTCATTATGGATTATATGACTTTCAAGATCAGCAGGATTTTATAAAATTTCACCTACTGTAAGGAATTGTATAATGAGAGGTCATTTAAATAGGAGATACAGTTGAGTCCCTTGCATCAAAGGTTTACCAAAGCAAGGAAACAAAACTCAAAAAGATGGAGCTTCTACCATAGTCACAGTTTGCCCTCAGAAAGTATAAGCCTAAGAATCAGAAGAAAAAACCTAGGCAGGCACTCTGAGATGCTGTGCAACCAGTCAGAAATGTATCTGAGTTACACTAAATTTATTTGGGCTGTGATAAACATTGAGTTTTGATCATTACTAGATACATGCAGATATTCTGCAATAGGCTGAAATATTTCGAAGGGAAACAGAAGTATCATGCAGAAGAACACATTCTCTAACTTGGTTTGCAAACAACTAAACACAGGTTAACATTTGTTTCCTTTTAATGAAAGTAAGTAATCCAGCTGTGTCCAGCAGTCAGCTTCCCTGCTTCCCACCACAGCCAAGAGATTTGCAGAGGAGCAGTGATTTGCCACGTGGCTGAGGCTCGAGCAACCCATTTGGTAATTTGTCTTTGGAACAGGAACTTTTCTTTGTTGTTCTCCGCATAAATCTGGAGTTGAACCATTAACATGTGAATTTCTGTTGCAGTGACTGCTTAGGAAGAATTAAAATGGTTGGTAATAGATACCGAAGCTAATGAGTGCTGAGCTTTCTCACATCTACTGTTACCAGTTTTACAGTATGATGCATACTGAAATGTATGTGGTGGCTTGTACTTAGTTGCTCATTTTAATGGCTTTTATGTTGCTTATGCTTTTGCTTAAAAGGTAACTTAGACACAGATTTGGTTCATGTAGCTGCGTGAGCCTTGCTCCCAGCTGTACTAACTTTCATTTCTTAAACATTTTAACCTCTATATTCACAAATGACAGACTCATAATTCTGCAAGTATACTGAAGAGAAAATGTTGCACAGAGGTCTTTGGAAACCTTTTAAAAATTGATTAATGTTTCATAGACTTTATTTACAATATGTATAATAAAATTTTGCATAATTCAGAAGCACACTATTTGATTGTGCAGCATTTACTGAACTAAGAGTTTTTATAAAATGCTTAAGCAAATATATCAAACCAATGGTAGAAGTACTCCAGGGTAAAATGCATCAATGTTTTCTGAGAACTCTGCTCTGTGATACAGCTTCAGATTTTGGACTGGTGTCATGTCAAATACACAACGAGCCTTTTACAAACAATTTTCATCTTTCAAGCAACTCAACTATTCTACTGTTGAAAAACATTTTATGAATTTATGAGGATGTGAACTGGTAGACACCATCTAAAGATGTTAGTTAGGCCCCAGAAAATAGTGCTTTCTGGAACGACTGCTGCAGACTGCAATACGAAGAGTAAATCATCTGGGAGTCCCTTGCTATTCCCCTGGACTGGGGTGGCTGGGGGAGAAATATCATATAATGCATTCCAAAAATGACTAAAATTAAAAAAAAAATTAAAAAAAAATGCTTAAAGCATGGTGAGTTTTTAAAGAAATTAAAGAAAGCTGAGTAGCTGGTTCCTTTCAGGTTCCAGGAAGAGCAGTGTGCTGAATTCCCCCAGATGCAGTGAAATCTGCTCGGAGTGCATTGCATAGGAGTGCCAGTGGTGAGGCTTAGTGCTGTGCCTGAATCTCACCTATCAGCCATAAAGAGAACGCATAAATATCCTCAGCCACTGGGGGGTTGTGTGCATGTTCAGATTTCAAGAGTGAACTCCACTGTTACCCAGTAGTATTTACTCTATTGCTGTTTTATTTTTTGTCAACAGGCATTCTACAGTGTTTCCCTTGACTAAGTGGGAAGGATTTAGAAGGAGAGAACATTTGCTCAGACAAAAATAATAATTTTGCCAGAGATTTTTACTATTTTCTTTGCCATAATTTTTATGATTTGTCTTGTTTTTTTCTGGTTCTTCTGGGGTGGTAGTAGGTAAACTTCATGTAGAGGAGCTGTGAAAAAAGAGCCTGCAGCAAGAACATCTACAGAGGCAGTAACAAAGGGCATAATAACAGAAAAATATAAGTTCCTTTTTGTTTTATTTTTTTAATTTCAGCATTTTATTTATTTAATGACATGTAATAATTCCAGCAGTCTGTGGAACAAAGCATTGTAGCGTATGTGTATTATACACGAGTCATCATTACTGTGTGTGAAAGAGAAAAATATCTCCCAGTGACTTCTCCTACCCCAGTATATTCAAGGATGTTTGGATGAGAAAGTGAACGAATAGGAAGCAACCTTAGAAAAATTCATAATGCGATCTTAGATGCATGCTTGTATTTCACCAATTTCAGGTGATTTTTAGCTGCTGTTCTGAAAAAGTTCTGAGGGTAAGAATTTGTGTGTACCCAGGAATCCTGTATCCTCCACTCTTACTGTGATAGACCTCTACCTCTGCTCACTGAGGACATGGATTAAGCAGTTACTTTCCAGTGCTTCTAAGGAAGAATTTCAAAAAATAGTGCTATTTTCAGTGATACAAATGAACAAATCCTGCTGAGGACAGAGGAGTTCAGGAGGAATCACGGTTGTAGTGAAAATTGGTGATGTTACAGGAAAAAAAAGACTGTACATTAGAAAGTAAAAAGTGGATTCTTGGGCTTTTAGGCTACTGTAAAAGAATTCTCTATTTCCTTCTCTGAAAGTGAATGTAGCTAGATATACATTTATTTCCTGATTTTCATAGCACTTTTCTAACAATTTTAGAAAAAGACATTCTTTTAAAATATACATTTAATTAAATAATACATATATTTATGAATGCGTTGGAATAACCGACCTTGCGTGTATTGTATTCCCCTCCAACATTCAGAACATACTGTTTAGGATTCATAAAATCATGGTCTTCAGTTTTTAATTACTTTCTCTTAAAACGTATCTGCATCTTAGAAGATATGTGTGTAATGGGATTCTTTTGCAATGCCTGGGGAAAAAATGAATGATTGCAAAAGAATTGTGAAGGTGTCAGTGTGCATTTAGTACCAACTGAAACTTCCAATACTGAGGGTGTTTTCGCTTTTTCATGGATATGCTTTGTATTTCTTTGGTCTCTTATGTACATTAACTACTTGTCAGATGTTGAGGCTGACAAAAATTACCATGAAAGGAAAGAAATGAGAAGCCTTAGCTTAAAAATAGGTTTCAGGTTTATGATGAAAACTTATGAAGTTGGTCTGTAGCAAGATCTGTGGTGACAGAACAAGGGGAAACGTCTTCAAGCTTATAGAGGGTAGATTTAAATTGGATTTAAGGATAAAGTCTTTCCCAGTGAGGATGGGGAGGCACTGGAACAGGTTGCCTGGTGATGTGGTGGATGCTCCATCCCTGGAGGCTTTCAAGGTGAGGTTGGATCAGGCCCTGGGCAGCCTGACCTAGCTGTTCCTGTGCATTGCAGGGGAGTTGGACTAGATGACATTTAAAGCTCCCTTCCAGCTCTAAGGATTCTGTGATTCTATTCTATGAAATTTAAGGTAAAAATGGAACTTAATTTAATACATGCCATCTAAAATACGCCAATTCTAAAAAGAATTTTTCTATTTTGAGAAAGAATACAGAGACAGAAAGGAAAAAAAAAAAAAACATTTAACAATGCAAGAATGGAAATATTGTAGGCTAATGTCCAGCATTCATATAACTCAGTTTTTAAAATCTGAAACTTCTTATCTAAGTCATTGAGTACCTGAGTAGTTTCAAGAAGATAAAAGTAGAGTGTTACTCTACGGAGGGCGGTAGGTGACGTAATTACATTAGCTAATAGTTATAGCCCTTCATTTCTAACAGCAGGTTCTGCTCTTCTTGTTGTGACCTTGCAACATTCTAAATAATTAAATGTTGGAAGGGTCAGTAACAAGCAATATGAAGTTTATTCTTGCCCTTTTGTTACGGATTTTGATTCCTTCACCTCAAAAATGAATTGAAATGGGAACAAAATATCTTACAAACAAGACAACAAATACAGTGAGTGGGATTGGAACTCTATTAAAATGAAATAGCCTTATTAAAAAATGAAAAAACAGCGGAACAGAAATCAAACATTGAGTGCTGTAGTCTACTGTAACCAACCCGATTATTTTTCCTTAGCTTTCCCTTCTACCTATGCTGCTTGCAAGCAACACTTATCTGAAAAAGAATTCTCACTCTGCTGCTTTCCTTGCTGTGCTAATCACCTGTATCTTGAAATACATCTTCAGAATTGTTTTATTGTGACAGGCCAGCAGATAAAAGCTGAATACTGGGGGGTAAATGGCACTGATGAACAGGCTTTCTTCCTATAGCCTAAGCACTGTTCCAGAAAAAAAAAAAAAGTTGGTTCATCGTTGCTGTCAGGTCTGAAAGCATTACTGGGAAATAAAGTCCTATACTTTGTTGCTGGAGGTGAGATTTTTGTCTTACATTCTAGTTTTCCTGTCTCTCGGTAAATTTATGTGATAATTGCCACCACAGTTGTCTGACCAAAATCCTTAATGATAAAACTGTAGGAGCCTAGGCACCATGGTGAGGGTTGAGCTATTAGTATTTTTATGTGTAAGAGACACAGAGAGTGCTTTGCCTCATAATATCTTTTTCTTTCTCACGCAGCGCAAAGAAATGCAAGTAGCGTACAATGTTCGTGCTCCTTGGTTCTCGTTAGTGGAGGTTTTCTGTACCAAAGTGGGTTATGTTTCTATAATACTGATTTCACCAGATTCCTATCTCCACTCAGAACTGTGGGAACAGGTGCTGTTCTGGTGTAAGGATGTAGCAGAATTTTCTACACAATCTGAGGTCTTGAATACACTGAGGCTGAAGGAACAAGTGGCAATATTGTTCATCTGTGTTGATGTGCATGAAAAACAGAACTTGACTTATTCACTCTTTCTTTTCCATTCTAGATGGCTTATGATCTTACAGTGCTATGCTATACCTTATCTACAATACATGATTTATCTGTTTGAGGTTAAAAATAACTGATTTACTTTAATCATGCATTAATGGCTTGAATATGGATGTCTGTGTTTACCTTAACCACCTATAACCTGAGCTTCCGTAGGATAGAAGGTCAGTTATTTTTCCCACTATCTTATGTTTGTTTCAGTACGAACATAATTGTCATCACATTCTTTATTAAAGTATGGTTTCTGACACAGTCAATTTAGTAAAACAGCATGTATATTAATTTCTATGTCCTGTGATTGATTCAAATCAAAATGGTATCCTTGCTAATATTTGAATGCTTACAGTTTAAAACAGCAACAAAAAAGAGTATCTGTGAAAGAAAGCACTGGGCCATCAGTTGATTTTTTCCATGAAAGTAATATTACAGCTTCAATGAAGACATTATTTATTGTGGATTCTGCACATCCAGTTCCCTAATATTTTCTCCTGCTGGATTTTAAATAGAACTCTTGGTAATAGAATCCTGGAATATTTATGAATATGAAAATTTGCTTTTCAGTGTTGATTATATCAGTCAGCAAGTTGGACTGAAGATGAGGTGTAAAGTTAAGATTTTGATTGCCTCAACTTGCCCCCTTGCAGTTGACAGCTGTGGGACCACTAACACCAACATGCACATAAAGGACCAGCACTGAAATGGCAGCCCTGCTCACTGGGCACCTCTGCCTAAGTCATATTTTCATCTCAGCACAGCATTATGAAAATCAGAAAAGAGCTGGTGCATTCTCTGTCCTCTCCCTATTCCAACATTGCAAGATTCTTATCTACCACCACCCAAAAAGACCTTGAAATCTGCAGCCAGACAAGGGCTCAGACATTGGTGGTCAAAACTGGCGTCAACTTAATTATATTTTCTAAAGGCAACAACGTATTTGCAATGGCTAGCCCAGACAGCACAGGTTTAAACACCACAGCAAGAGTCATGTTCACAGGCCATGAAATGAGAAGTTTTCTTTAAGAAGCTCTGTGAGAATATCTGACATCACTCTTGTTGTAGATGCCAGAAGCCTTTCCGTGAGAACAGGGCATGAATCTGCCTCCAACCTGCCATCCTGACACGTTATTCTATTTGGCAGGGAGGCAGCCAGGTAGATAATACCAAGTGTTTATCTGCAAACTTAACTTGTCTCATCTAGCTTTTATATCATAAGTGCACCCTGATATGCTTAATTGTGACTACTTTTTCTCCTGTTAAATTACTATCTGCTGGTGAGGATGGAATGCTGACTTACGCTGCTTGGCTCTGGTATGGAAATAAGGGGACTAGAGAGCTCCTGCAGTATACACTTGAGAACTGCTTCTTCAGGATTTAGGTTGTGGGTAATAAAACTCAGTGCAGTATTATTCTGGAGAAGAAAACAAACCAGAACGCTTCTTGCATTCTGAAAGCCACCAGCTGCGGTGCTAAGTGTGCTCAGACTCTCCTCTGGAGATGCTCTGAGTTGTACTGGAATTTTCTGGCTAATTTCTGGTTTAAAAGCAAAACACCACCGAACTCCCAACTCCCAGCATGCTCAACAAGCCGTTACATTGCAACTACCACCATCTGTTGTAAAATGCTCTTCAACTATGAAATACATTCTTCAGGTCCAGATTTTCTATTAAACGTCAGACAATGATGCCTACGTCTCATGGACCACCTTCTGCTAACACAGTAACAAGTAAAGTGTAATTTGTAATGAGATGGACTGGTACATCCGGAAAGCTTCGTAGTAAGTAGTTGTTTCTGATATGTTCTTGTTCTGAAGAATAGAAATTGATCTTTGCCTTCAGAGGAAGAGTTTTTACCATTCTGGTTCTGTCAAGTGTGGTTTAATTGACTTGAGCTTTTATTTTTATGTTTTTAATTCACTGGATGTTGTTTATTTCGGATTTTTGTCCAGGTTTTTACTAAAATCTCCTTAATTTTGCTCTGAAAGGTGTTCCTGAGAGGACTATCCATGTATATACAAAAAGTATGGTAACTAGAATGTAGTTTTTCCTGTTTATTTTTTTTTAATAGATCTAGTAGTGTCCTCCAGAGACACAACAAAACTGTGGCTTGTATTAGGTTCAAGTGCCATGTTTTTGGTAGCTGAGAGACACAAAGAGTGATGCTGCTTGTGCCCTCAGTGGTAACCTTTTTTTAAGAAAGGATAAGAAGTGCTCTGTGACACATGGGAGATGGAAGAGAGAAAAATGTGAAAGAAACAGCCCTGCAGACTGTGAAGTTTGAGGAGGAGGAGGGCAGGAAGCACTCCAGGCACTGAAGCAGAGGTTTCCAGTAGACCCTGGGTGACCCCACTGGAGCCTGTTCCCCTGCAGTGTTTAGCAGGAGGGAGGTAAAAGTCAGGATTGAAGTTGAGCCTGGAAGAAGATGCAGGAGTGGAAGGGAAGGTGTTTTTAATTTCGTTTTTAGTTCTCATTATTCTGCTCTGTTATTAATGGGCAATACATTTAATTAATCTCCAAACCAAGTCTGTTTTGCCTGTGGCAGTAATTGGTGAGCGATTTCCCTGTCCTTATCTCAGCTGATGAGTTTTTTCATTGCCTTTTGTTTCTGCCTTCTTCTGCGGAGGAGTAAGAGAGTGGATGGATGGCACCTGTGGCCAACTGAAGTTACCCACCACACATGATGCAGACATGGTCTCCTTCCTGTCCATGCTAGGTTCTCTGTGCTCTGTTTTGTTGTTTTTTTTCTTTTTTAATTTGTGAGCAGGGATTCCATTTTAGAGTGGAGTCTTATTACTTAAACTGGCAGTGTGGATTTGGGATGTGGCCTGGAGTAATACAGCACTGCTCTTACCAGAAGCTCCAGCAGTTGCAGGTATGTCTGCTTATAAGGCTCCCAGCCAGTGCTGGCTCCTGTCCCTCAGGACTTGCACTGGCTGCAGTGTTCGGGCATCACCACTGCTATTGTGCCTGCCTAGATTAAAGCTGATCAAAACAGCTTGGAGACCTCTTCAATATTTATCATACTGTACATATAATGAAACTCTCATATCAGTAATTGCTAGGAGATTAAACCTTTTCAAAGATGCATTTGGTGAATACTAATGCTCTTCTCTCAATAGGCAAGGATGTTATGAGAACTGTGAAGGGGAGAGGGGGAAAGAAAAAGGTGGAAAGAAGATTCTTTGTGTTCATGGACAGAGAACAAACTTTTTGTGCTGAATGAGCCCGGAATGGGATTTTCTGTAGGCCAGAGGCCTACTGGTTCCTTCATATAAAATAAAGTAATTATTTCATGACAGTCGTGGAACAGTTCAGCCCTCATCCCTGATCCATTCTTGAGAGGTTGTGATTCACACTTTAAGTTGAATACTTTCTGAAATCTCTATATGCTTAATATTATTTCTTAAAGCTGATCTTAACCTCTGTCTCTCTACAGATTTTTTTCTGCTCTGTGGTTCAATGTGTATGTCATCTTTAGTAGCATATGTACAGTAAGTGAACAGTACAAAAATCACTTTGCTATAGCAGTATGCCAGGTAAGTGGTTTGGATCATCCCCTCTGATAGACAGGAAGATGAGTAGTGGATATTTGCTGACCTTTTGTGCTGTGAGCTAGCACGTCCAACACTGCCAGCTCTCTCTTTGGATTTGTTTACGAGGCATTTTTCTTTGTCTTGCAATCCTCATAGGGAAATGACAGGCAAGTAGTTTGAGGAAAGCTATCAATTACTTCATTGTTGGTGGGATCAGTGCCAGGTGAACGATGTGTTTTGTGGTGTTCTGACCTTGTCTGGCTGCCGGTGTCCCCATCTCCCCATGGCCAGCCACTCCCCCACTGTCCTCCTCAGCAAGACTGGAGGAGAAGTCAGATGAAGCTTGTGGGTTGAGGTAAAGACAAAGGGATCAGTTCTGAGCACCATCACCAGCAAAGCAAACTCAACTGGGGGAAAATTAATTTACTGCTGGTTAAAAATAGAGTAGGCTGGTGGGAAACACAGGTAGCACCTGAAATGCCTTTCCCTCGCCTCCCTTTTTCCAGGCATAACTTCACTCCTTTGCTTCCAACTCCTCTGGATCCCACCTACCCGCAGAGTGGTTTGATGGGGCCCCCTGCAGTCACAGCAGTTCCTCCCCAAGGTGGATGGTATTGGGGCAGTGAGATAACTGGATTTTGTTGTTCTGCATGTGAGGCATATAATGTACAGATTAAGTGACAGGCATTCTCCGATCCTTTATGCTGTAGTGTAAACTTCAGCATAGCCCAAAACCCATGTGTTACTAAATATTTTTTGTATAGTTGAAGAAAATACCTAGTATAGACAATGAAGAAGCAGAAGACCATAAACAATTTCCGTGCCAAGGTACCAGTTTCTTAAATAAAGACAGTTAAGTTTTATAGCAGTATGTTCAGGCAAAGGTATATCCATAAATAAAATCATTTGCTTTTTGAAAATGGTGTATTAAAATGAGAACGAAACCTAAAATAAATGTTTAAACACCCTTGCAGAAGTAGACCTTTCAAAATGTACTTGGAGTTTATTTTGAACAGTTCAAGGAGAGCACCGCTGCGTGCACTACAGCTGCCCAAAGAGCAAGCAAACCACTGGAAAATGGAAACAAAAAACACAACAGAATAGGAAGCAGTTCTGAAGATTTTATTATGTTATGAACTCAATTTAGAAAGTATTTTTCTACCATAGGATGCTAACAAACTATCATTCAGTTAAATTGGATGATAGCAGATGTACAACTGAGAAAAGATACACTTTGGGACATAATATGAAATTATTCCATAGCACTCCACAGAACAAGAGGTCACTGTGAGCAGCCACGTGTGTAAGATAAAATGTTTTCCAAGCTGCCTCAGCAGTATAGGGAAATGGAGTGAAAAGAAGACATGCTATACAGAAAAGAAGTGTAGTAGGTGTGGGCTGTTGGGTGACCCCTTGAGATGTTCTGTTTCTTACTGCTCAGGACTGTATTGCTGAGGTATCTTGTACATCTGTCTTGGTGAGTCTGATGCAGACTGGGGCTTGGCATAGCTGGTGTTTTATGTCTGCACCCATATCACATTCCTCCTGCTTGTTGACTTTGCCTTGGCTGTACCTACAGCTAGCCCTGGGTGTTATGTTGTAAGGAATGCAATTGAAGTATTTTGCAGCTCTATAAACAGCTATTCCATGTGTATATAGAAATGTAGATGTGTGTTTTATAAGGCTTTATGAAAACTGGGATATGCTTAATGGAAAAAGAATGTCCTGGTTCTGACAGTGCATAAGCTGACAGGCAGTTGGAAGAAATGTTGCTACAGGGAATTGAACTATTCATCAGATTTTCTGTAGGCTAGCAGCTACTCATGTATATGAACGACTACTGTGACATCATGAGTACTACCAGTGTCTCTGATGTCTTGTACTGTGCTGTTTCCATTTAAAACTGCTGGGAACTGGCTGGTGAGCATCTCTGCTATGGGAAGAGGACTGGAAAATCATGGTGCAAATAACATGGCTGTGTGGAATTGCACAGTGAGTTAACATATGAAAGCGCATTTTCTCGTGCGCCGTTCCTTGTATTTCTAACTGAGCTCTAAATGTCCTGAGAGGTGTTTCTTGAAGTAATTTAGGAACTATCTAAATAGGGATATAAAAAATTTTGCTGTGAAGTCTGCAGGAAATCCTAATGTAATTAATCTCTGCCTCTTCTTGAGCTTTGTGTTCCCACACAAATGACCCCATGTTTTCCCTTCCTTAAAAGACCTCTGGAGAACACAGCAAAAATAGACCTAAAACGAGCACTTAGTAATGTTTTTGTGCTAGACTTACACTCATTTTTTTCCAATAGTCAATTTGATTCTGTAACAGTTTTATAGGTGGTTTTAATACTTGAATAGTGAGTAAGTGACAGAAAATGTCAGGTGTCTTTTAAGACCTAAATTTTGTGATGCTGGAGAGACAATTGGAAAGTGGGTCCATAAAAAACTGGTTATTCCTTCTTCATGGAAAGAAGCTGTGTTTGGGAGGGCAGTAAAACATAACAGGTCTGTAGGCAGTCTAGCTGGACAACTTGTCCAGTTGACTGTTGGGCAACCACATTAGTGTAATGGTAATGTGGTTCACATTGTATTGTCCTTTTGACTGAAATGCCTGTCAGTCAAGAAAAAGACCAAAACAGCACGTGATGGAAACGCAGAATGTGACAGCAATAAAGAGAATATATGCTGCTGATCCCAGAGGAACTGCAGTGGGCATCAGTGACGCATACTGGTACTGAGGACTTCATAGCTGACCTCAGCGTGATGTGTTGACAAGGCAGAAGTGTCTTTTTAAGCACAGACTTAGAATTTGGCCAAGGTTCAGAATTAAATCTGGACAAGATATGAAAATTGAATCTGAACAATAAGCAGCAAATGAAAGTTGGATGGTGAGAAAAAAGGCAGAGGAGAAAGATTAGAGTTTCTTTAACATCAGAAATGCATTGTAGATTAAAAGGAGACACAGTAAAATATAGTTAAGTCAGAGGAGATATTCGACAGGGAGAATTATTTGAGGGTTGTTTTTTCTTTTTTTTAAGTTATATACTGAAAATCTCTTTCAAAAATGGTTGTGCTGTCCAGGGGGAAATGTAATATCTGAAGCTTAGCCTATGGTGACCTCTGTGAACAAACATAAGTTAACAGCTTGAGAGCAAGAGCAGTATAATATGATCTGGACTGCACGGTGGTGAAACTGTGTGCTTGGACTATGGATACAAGAAATACTTTATTTATAATAATTAAGGCCATTTCCAGTGGAAAGATGAAAAGAGAAGTCATTCCTACAGCTCAGCATATGAAGATGAATAGTGAAGTAGTCCTGCAGCTCTGAGATGAGTCTGGGACTGCAGAAGACTACAGGTCAATACCTGATTTTGAATCGAACTGAGGAATGGCATAAAAAAAATGGAAGTGTTTGCATCATTTCAGAAGAAAATTCCTTCTATGCTCATGTTCCCTATTTAAATGTTCCTTAAAACAGCGTTTCACATGTCTACCTGTGCTGCTGAGTTTTTAATACATCTATTTAAATGCAAATTTTGACTTTTGGTCTGTAATCATAAAAATGTTTGTCACTAAAATTTATATCAGAAATGTAATTTCATATAGAAGCAGCAGTGGTGTGGTAGGTCACAAATAACAGAATTATTTCTTAGTGCAGGGAAGTGTCTGGGATCATCTGAAGAGCGTGATTTTTTTTTTTTTCCTGAAACTCCAACTTACTTTAATGTGTGCTGCTAATGTACTTTTAAGCTGTGCTTTGAGTGTTTGCTTGTGCACCGACTGCTCCCTTATTACTTTTTTTTTTTCCTTTCTATCCTCTGAATTACCAGGCTGGCAATCCTGACAAAGTGTCTAACCTGTGTGTTCAGGAAATGAAGGCTCTCTTCCAGCATCACATTTTTTTTTCTCTTTTTCACAAGCAGGCTTAATAAAAGAGACTTGACTGGATGGCAGGAAGTTTTGCCAGGGTGATATTGAATCAGCGACAGATTACTCTTTAGATGCTGCTGAGTGTGTCATTTGTATTTCATTTTTTTCCCACTCGCGGAAACTGCTGGCCCTCATTAGTCTGTCTGTCTGGGTTTCCATGGCCAGCAGCCCTGTGTCTGCCAGGACCACAGCTGCTGAGCGTGGCCACAGCTGCTCGTGGTGACTGAGCTCCAGCTGCAGCAGGCGAGGTCACATTTGCCAGAATCGTTTTCCTGTCCATCTCATTTTGATCGATGTGGTAGTGCTTAGTGATGAACAGATGAGTCACCACAACTTCAGACCAATAGTACCTCTGGCTTGTGGTTTGGCACAGCTCCTCGGCAGCATTGCAGCTCCTGATACCACAAAGCCATGATGTTTGCAAGTTCCCCTTTGCCATGTGAGCAGGAGGAAGAACTTTGCCTGTCTGTATGGAAGGACCAGGCTTTGGCCATAGTGGCCATAGCAGAACGTGGTGTGTGGAATCAAGAGCATGAGATCCAGCATTAACTTCTGGGGGATCAAGAGTTCAATGTGTCTCAAGATACCTCTGTTTTAAGGAGGCACTGTATGGTCACTGAGCAAACTCTGTGCCTCATTTTAATAGCTGGATTTTATTTACCTAATTCTGCTACTAAGTGAATCCAGGTGGCTGCTTTCATTTTGCTTGTTGTTTAAAATAATTCTGATATTATCATGGGGACGATGAATGCGAAATGTCGGATACATTACTGCAGTCAAAGGACAGAATACTCCTTAGATCTTGCATGTTTTGTGATTTACGATCCTGAGATGCACTCCTCATTTAATTAAATATTTTTTCAGATGATAGGAGGATCTGAAGGACACATTGCTACATTTTAATTTCAAGCACCTCTATTTATTTCCTGAATTTGTATGGATTAAAAAATATTACAGTAAACCTATGCAATATGGAAGACATTTAGAAAACAGAGATAGCACATCCTGTGTGTCGAGCAGTGAGATTCCTGCCTGTTTGTAAGGGAGAAAAGTCAGTGTTAAACCAAAAGTTACTTCACTGTGTTGAGATTCTGACAAAATTTTCTTCTACCCTCTATTCAGTAAGTTCATTGCTGTTTTACTGGCTCGCTGAAGTGATCACGGGGACTATTTCCTTGCAGTTTCTCTCTTTTGATTGGTTTAGCTTTGCTGTGTCATCATCTGTTTATTCACTGGTGCTAGGGTTGAAGTAAGCTGGATCACTAAGCTAACTGTTGAAGGTTAACCAACTTTTATGTTCAAGTGGCCTTTATAGAACGTGTTAAGGTTTTGAAAGTGCTGGGGGTTCCCGTATTCCAAGGAGTAATGGCTTGAGCTCAGTCGTCATTCTTTGGGGGAGGTACTTTAAAAACAAAGTGCTTGTATAGTTTGTCTCACACTTACGTTTAAATTCTTATTTAAACCTATTTATATATTCAAAAATACTACACTAGTATTTTTGATCCAAATTCTAGTTAATCTTTCTTAGCAAGTTTTTTCCTGTAATCATGCATTATTTTCTAATACACGTAACACTGCAAATAATTTCTAAATGTTATCAAGATAGATGTTCCGTGTGATGCGTGCACAGACCAAAGCTCCTGTGGAAAAATATGATAAGTATCAGCAAGCCTTGAGGATTTTCCCCTTTATTTTTGTTGACCCTTTGTGCTTTCATCAGGGTTAATTTTTCATCAAACCTAATTTTCCAAATGCTATCTTCCCCGGTCTGGATGTTGAGAGCTTACGTATTCTCCAAGTCACCACCAAACCAGTTGGGATCTGTGTCCTGGAACCAGAGGTATAGGGGACACCAGCAACAGCTGGATTTTTTTTTTTAGAGGATTTTTAGCTGACACGTTCTTCACTCGAGCCACTCCTGCACACTAGATTATTAGTATGGTTAGCATTCTTGAGCCTCCTTGTCATGTTTTGCCTCTGAAATTAGTTAAATTCTCTGCTTAACTTTTAATAAATTTTCATTTGTTGTTTTGGTCACTGTATATCTGTTAGAGGCAATGGCAGTGAAGGAGGCAGGATAACAGCAGTTAAAGTCAATTCAAGGTCATAGCCCAGATGAAATCCAGAAAAAGAGAAATCCTAAGGGGAAGATGACTATTTTTATAAGCACTTTATCCCCTTATAGTGACCTAGATACCTGTGCTGATATTGGGGAAAAGAGAAGCATGGTATTACCAGTAGTGAGGGAGGTTATTCGTGCTGGTCTTAGGTTTCAGGGGAGGCAGAGGCCAGAATGAAATGCACTTTAAATTGACATTGTGAAAAGGGTGCTTTTATATAAAAGCTTCAAGCTTGCAGTTTTTCAAGTCTTGAGGATATTTCATATATATTTGATCTTTCGCGCTCCTTTTTAAATAATTGTCAGTATTTTATTGCTGAGGAGAAAGTATTGGCAAAAAGATGATTAGTGGTAAAACATCTATCACCTGCTGGGTGAAAGGACACAGCACATGACAACTGAGAAGGTTTGGATGCAGATTTGTGGTGCTTGGTTCCATGCCAAGGTACTGTTTAAGTTCAGTTGTGTGAAGGCATGTGCACATGCATATAACCTCTTACTGCTTGACACAATCCAGTGATCGGGTCCCTTAAGGTAGGTGGCAAGCTCACCAGAAGTTTGGGACAGATTTGGTGCATTCCTGGTGTCCACATGCTGTTGAAATGTTAGCTTTAATATCTGTATAGATTTAAAACAGTTTGTGAACTCCAGGATGTTGCCTAGATATCACATAAGAGCATCATGAACGTAGCCCAAGAGAAAATTGGGGTGGCAAGTATGTATGGCCATAGAAAAGAAAGCAGCAAGTGCACAGAGTAAAATGAAGTGTTCTAGCTGTCTTATCCAGAGAGAACCTGTGGGAAGAGAAACATAAGAGATATACATACGAGCAAACTTAGTCTGTATACACTGTATACATACACTAACAGGCTATTTTGCTGTTTAAATTTAAAAGATCGTTTGCTTTCCTAGTAGGAGCTCTACTAGGGCTCCTAGTAACGCACCACAGTAAAGTAGTTCTGAACACAAAAGCGCTCTTTCCTTTCTGTATTCACTGTTTTGTTTGAATATTGTATTTAAAAAAATACAAAAATAATTTTGAGCATACTAATTTTATGGACGCTTGTATTTGACATACCATCTGAGTATGTCTGAGTGCTCATATTTTTTTGCTATAGTTCATACCATTCCTTTCCCTTCCTCATGACTATGTTGTATGCAGAAAGGTTGAGAGAACTTTGTTAAATCCTGTGCTTACCCTCCACCAAGTATAATGTAGTGATGAATGGGTGTGAGCTTCATATTACAAGTCAGAAGGCCTTGAGTCAGCAGTGCATCTTTAATCTTTTGGAAGGTAAGTTTGCAAGTTAATTGCTGGATTTCACAGATTGTAGGAGTACATCAATATAATTGATTTTTTACACACTGGGAGAGCAGTAAACATACTCAGTTTTGAATTTTAACAAGTGTCATACCTGATAATTTATCTGCTTTGGAATTAGGAGATCTAGAGCTAGCTCCTAGGTAATTCACACTCATTCACACTCATTAGGACAGTGTTATCTGCATAATTCTGTGACATCAGTGATTCGCTCAATTTTAAATTAGATAAATAATGCATAAATGTGCATGTGCTTAATGAAAATTGCAAGTAAAAGCAGAATGGAGAAAGATCTCTTCTTTTGATGTCTTGGAATATGTTCCATTGATTCTTGATCGTTTTACATAAAATTCTTGTGATGATAATAGTAGCAGTCCACAATGATATTCCAGGTGTGATATGCAACTTCTTTGATTTGTAAAGGTAGGTATTTTCAGTCAGGATGTGCCTAGATCTCAGCATTAGCTTCTCAGTAATATGCTCTTCTGGTGATGCAGTTCAGAGCCCGCAGTATGTGCATTTCACAGACACGTGTTCCTCAGACAGTCACACTGTGCACCCTGCTTCCGTTGTAGGATGTGAAAGTTGACCATATGTATTAGCTTAGCTTAGATGTATAATGGCCAAATGATCAATATGCTTCATACTAAAAATGTGCCAATTTAACAGTTTTTAATTTGCAGTTAGAATTGTTGATCATTGTCTAGGCCTAGCATATAGTGCATTTCAGACTAGTGATTGTATCAGAAATGGCAGAGACTTTTAAAGCCATTCTGTCCTAGCTGGTGTCTGATTCACCAGAATAAAGTGCTGTTTCAGAAAGTTCTGTCTGCATTTTTCATCCTTCCTAGATTTTATAAAGTTGCTGCTTTTGCTCAAGGAAAGAGTTTAAAACACTCTGAGGGAGAGAAGAAGAGCTGTAGCTCTCTGAATTAAGATACAGAACTGGTCCTGCCTGATAAATAGTGCTGATCTTTGTAGGAAGAGTGTTTGGAACAGATCTGGTTGATAAGGCCGCTGGAATCAGTATTTCATGTTATTTTCCTAAACAAATCCAGTGCTGGTTGTAGCAGTACTGCAAGAGGCTTAAACCGAGTCAGTGCCGCAGTGTTCTGTCTGCTTATCCAGGAGGCAGCTGCTGCATCTCTTGCTGTCATTTGTTCAGGTGCTATCTGATCAAAAGGAAGAACCAACCCTCCTACAGCATCTGCAGATGAATCTTCCTAACCTCTGCTCTCTGCTGGAGCCACACCATGAAAGCAGAGGAAAATTTCTGTAGAAAGACTGATGCTGTTGATTTGTTGGGCTTTTTGTCTTTTCTATCTTTAAACTGAAGTGTTATGTTTAAAGGATTCCAATTCCTTCAAATCAAAATTTGTAACGGATCTTGAAACTGCAAATAATGCTCGGGGAATTAATCTATCTTTGAATCAGATAATTATCACAATAATGACTCGGTGAACTCCCTGGAAAGGTGGGTTCTCCTTGGCACTGATACTGGTGAGTTTGATAAAGGAGCAATCTGAAGAGGGAATAATGAATTAGTGGGAAGTCACAGAAGTTGGAGGAGCATAACTGGTGTCTGTGCAGACGATTGTTGCAGTTTTCTGACACTTTTAAGTGGTTTGCAAGTCTTATTAGAGCTGATGTGAGACAATCAGTCACCTAAGCATAGCAGTGCTGCGTCTGTTAGAAATGCTGCTAATAATTGATGAGCAGTAGCAGAACTTATAAATGAAATTAGCTCCCCAAAGTTAAAGCGTGGCGGTGATTGAAGCAGTAATGATAGGGTTCATGCAAGTACATTTGCCATCTATCTAAATGTATCATTACTGACAGAGCTATTTCGTTAACATATTGTTATGCTTATTTGTGTCATTGTTATAATGTCCCCTTAGATATCTGCAAATTATATTTGCTTGTGTTCTGTTCTGATCCTTCCCACCGCCTGTGCCCACTTCTTTGGAATTAGCTTGTGCAACGTTTGATTTCTAACTCGAAGAGTATCTTCAGAGGAAAGTACTGGGCACACAGATGGAGAATAGCTTTGGTGTTCTCATAGATGAAGAGTGTTCCACGTTGCATCAGAAAGCCACAATATTGCTTTGTTCATTCCGAGTTATAGAAGTTGTCTTTTACCTATAAATGAATAGAATTTCTAGCGATGATAATTGGAATGCAGAATGAAAAGCCCCACCTCGTGACTGATTCAGTAATACATCTAGCTAAAGTTACTCTTTTCAAATTCTTTGGGAAAAGTAATGAAGGAGCAATAATTGAAGATTCCTTGATAATCTAAAAATATGTTGGGTAGAACAAGTTTAGGCAAACTGGTTCTAGGAAATAAAAGGAAATCCAATAGCTGTTTTCCGTATCTTGAAATATGACTTGATTCTCTCATTTTGTGATTTTTTGTTGTTGTTGTCTGTGTCTTACAACTGGATATAGAAATTTTAAAGGGCTGTTGGACAGAAGGTTTTCAGAAGAAAGGTTTCAATATTAACCAAGAAAGAAAGGAAAAGAAGGAAAGAAATCTCTGAGACTTTGTTTTAAGATAGATGTCTCCATGTTTTTCTACCATGAAAGAACAAGTTCACTTTTCAGTAAAGCAGTGTTAGAACTGTTAGAATTATCTGATACACTTTAAGCAGAGATAAGTATATGCATTTATTCTCTTTTCTTGTTTCCTTTTCTTCTTTTTAAGACTGATTGGTTTATATTGGGGATCAACATTGAGATCTGAAAAGCTTATACTTGTGTTTCCCATTACGTGGCATTTTTCCTCCCCGAAATTTCATTAAAAAGAAGGAAAAAAAAAAAGCAGTGAATTGAATGAGTCAATGTGTATAAATTCCTAGGCATGCTTGTTTTTAGAAAGTCATCCAACTCTGAACACTGACTTAATTTCAGAGCTCGGAACTGTAACGGATTTAAAAATAGCTTACAATTCAACTCCTTTCCAGCTACAAATTAAAATAGCAAAAATATTTCAAAATATTACCATAACGTTTGCTTCTTTTTATCTGTCCCACAAAGCTTCCAATGACATCTCAGCTTACAGCACATTGTTGTGCGTTCTGAAAGCAGCCATTGCAGGCAGCAGTTGTGAAGAGGAGGACGCAAGGAGGCAATATGAAACTGAAGTGCGTGTTAAGTGTTACACCTCACTATACAGGAGATACAAACGAGGAAATGAATTCTATATTACAAGTGACTTGCAGTCTATTTTGTGGTCTACACTGGTTGTGTACAGATAGGTGTATCCATACATATTTATCCATATAAATCTGCATACACAAACCTGTACCTCTGTATATGTGCATATAAGATGTGGACCCCTGTGAGAATATTCCAGAAGAGAAGAGGCAGAATCTGTTTGGGGAGAGCAGTTCTGGGAGCTGCAGTCTCTCCTGGCTGTTCTGCAGGGTTCTGCTGGCCTCTGCTACCTTGCTCCGCAAGGCAGAAGTATACCAAGGCCATATTGCCAGAAGTCTTCCTAGTGTTCTCTGACTGGTAGATCCTGGTTAATTACTTGTAAGTGTTGTTATTGCTGTGGTTAGAGGAGCTCCTGCAGTATTTATCTATTAGCCTGCTTTGTGGCCCAGCCAGAAATCTTTACTGGGGGGAACTGTCTCTGCTGACTTGTTAGGTCTGAGAACCCAAAGGAGCTAAAAAAGCTGTAGCTTGGGTTCGATTATTAACATCTTTGCACGTTGAACATTTTAACATTAAAACAATGTGAATGGAAGTTTTTACTGGTACAATTTCCTGTGCACCTTTATTTTGAAGTGGCCTCTTTAGTAACGTGACATGAGGTTTTAGTTGTTTCATTGCATGCAATTTGTTCTTTTAGTGCTTTATGTTTAATTAGTAATGCCATTTAATACCTCGCTTTTTTTGTAAGCCATTAGTCATTTCCATTTCTACCCTTCTGTCTCTAGAGATGCACTCCATGCAAATTAAGAGAAATAGGATTTTTGGAGACTGACTTAGTGTTCTAATAGCAGAGATCCAAAGTCAGGTGGGGGTTCTGAAAGAGCTCTGTCTGTGCTGCCTCGTAACGGTGTCGGGGTCTTTACGCTGATGTAACCAGGATCTGAAGTCTCACATACCTTTCTGTGAACTTTTCAGAATACCAAAGTATTTCCCTTCACATTTCTTTCCGTGGGATCTTTGACCTCATGATAAATGCAGAGGAGCCAAAGTGTTGAGCTGAAACCCAACATTTAAGGCAACGTTCAGGAAATGGCAGTTAGGGAAGTGCTCCCATCCATGCAGAATGCTGAAAGGAGGGGGCACTTGGTAATTTAGCTTCTCTCTTTTGTTTGCTTGCCTTAAGGACTCTGCAAACAGTCTCTTTAACGCAGTTCTGGAGCTAGTTAAAAAAAATCTGTCTTTGTAACAGTAAGGACAGCCTTTCCAGAAGAGTTAATCTGCCTAAGCAAACAATTTCTGATCTGCAGGTTCCATCCTCCACTGCTTTTTAATAGTATTGCTCTTTTAATATCGCTTCTTTTCTAACAAGATCATACCCTGCTCCCTCAGGCCATGTTAAAAAGGTCAGTCACTGAATGGTATTTTAATTTAAATAAAGAGTGAAAGACAGACTGTTTTTGCTAGACTACTAAAAGATCACCTGTTTAAATCTTCCTTTTAATGTCTGTTTAACTATCTTTTTTTTTCTTTTGAGGCTTTCTCTATGACCTTCAAATAATTTAAACGCAAGTTTTTACTCATTATTCATGCCATTAAATACCGATACAGGTTTCTTTCTGCAGTTTATTTCTCTATTATGTGTTGCATATTTCTAGTTTGGTTCAGTAATGGTTTCTATGTGCTGACATATTACAAAACAATATGGAATAGAGTGCAAACTTTGAGAAATCGGGGAGAAAATGCATGTGTATTTGAATTGCTTTGGCAACATTCTTTAAGTAAAGGGGCAAAGGAAACAGAGCTCAAACCCAGGGCTTCTTCCCATGGTGCAGTCCCTGGGCACGGCATTGGTCCTACACTGTGTGGGCACAGGTGACTGCTGGGGCTGTCCTGCAGTTCTGAAGTGCAACTGTGTCAGTTCCACTGACACTCCTGCCCTGGCTCTACATCATTGTTTTGGCTTTTCATTATTTTCTCACTTGGTAATTGAGTTTCATGACTTCATGCAAAAGATGGGATGAACTCCAGATAGTTACATTATTAGAGATTGGCCACGGTGATACTGTGGTTTGTAAAGACTTGATATACTGCAGAAAAGCGCTGAAAACTGATAACACTGAATAAAGGGGATAAATTAAGCCCTTAAAATGATGTATTTTCATGGCTAGGGTCCAGCTTTTCAACCTCTCCTCTAACTAATGAGCTGGTATCTCACTTGTTGTGCCTAAATAAAGATCGCACCCTTTGAAGCAGTGTCAAGGTACAAGGATGCTCATTACTGCAAAACACATGCACTGTTATTTTGCGTTGTCTGTCAATGTTCAATTACTTTGGTAATATAAATTACTTAGACACTTTTCTCCAGTTGATTCAGTAGTCCTAAATATGGCACATTCATGAGTGGTTTTGTTAAATAAATGAGAAAATCTGATGTTTTCTTACCTGTTCTTTCCAGAATTGTTGTCTGATGATCATCTGAAGTACAAATTAATTAAAAATTTCAAGGACATTGCCGTGTAATCATAGAGTGGTTTGGGTTGGAAAGGACTTTTCGGATCATCTAATTCCAACCTCCCTGCTGTAGGCAGAGACACCTCCCTCTAGACCAGGTTCCTCACAGCACAATTCAGCCTGGCCTTGAGTGCTTCCAGGCTGGGGGCATCCACAACTTTGCTGGGCGAGTATTATTATTAATTTAAAATTTGCAGAGGAAAACAGAGTTTGGCCACAGGAGTTTGCGTATAGTATGTATTTTAGTGTTCCTGTGCAATATTTTTATTTGAACAGAGAAAGGGAAGAGAAAGAAAGGCCTTCACCAAAAATGTAATGCAAATTTGGGCCCAGCTGCTTAGCTGCCGGGAGCACAGCTGCCACGTGGCTCTTGTGCACGTCTCAGCCATGCCTCCATGCCCTGTGTTTTGGCTGTGTTCGGTTGTGGCTCCAAGATCCATGGCTGTAGGCACCTGTGGCTCCATTTCTGGTCCCTGGAGCCATGGTGTCACCTGCTGAGCAGACATGTGTAACATCTCTGCCTGCTGCCTGCTCTGGGCTGCTTCCAGTAACAGGTAACATGGGACAGTGTGAGCTCCAAGTGATTAACTCAACATGTCACAGGTTCCCTGTCCTGTTTCTGGCCCTTGATAACAGTATTGGAACTCAAAGCATCGGTGAAGGTATTTTTCTGTCCCTAGTCATGCTTCAAGTAACTTCTATACACCAGAAACCAGCCCTATAAACAATATCACCAATTTCATTAGCTTTCCATAGTAACCCTAAGAAATGGATTCTTCTCGAAGGGCTGTTCAATTCATGTCCCATTTCCCTAAGAAACACCAGCATAATCCCTGCCAGACAGCTAGTTACCTGTACAAATTAATGGACTCCATGGCTATATATTCCATCAATTGAATCCTTGTGTTTTACACCTGGATGTATGAAATTATTTCTCCTTGCATTGCTCTTGGGGAAGAGTTATTGTACCAAAGCTCAACTGGAATAAGATGATTTTTTCCCTGAAGATATAAGTCAATTTCTCTCTTTTTTTTCTTACCCCCCCCTTCTTTCCCACAGTCTCTTTATAGCTTTGAAGGAAGGTTCCAATTTATGTCAAGGTTAGATTTTTATACTGTTTCTTGAAACATTCAGACCCTTTATGCAGTAATTTTAACAATAGTAATAAAGCAACGATTTTATAGTGTGTCATTATCAGTTCTGTTTGTCAAACTGCTGTCTTGCTATTGCAATAGATAGACTGTGAGTCGGGCTATATGGTTGTTGTATGGATTGGCTCCATACCTGGGGGGGTTGGGGGGTTGTTTGCTTTGAAGACTGTGGGCATTATGTGGATGTGCAGACAGTTCCATTCTTCCCATATGGTAGGTCTAGGTTGTGTAAATTTTTATGTTATGCTTGGTAGGTAGAAAAGTAAAAAAGGAGCCATAGTGCTATATATTACATACTTGGAGTTTATTTTCATGTTAGCAGTGTAATAGCAGTCACGTTAGTGTTGCTAAATGATATACACATTTTCTCTGTTTAAATACAAGTGGTATTTATGGAAAGCTGAAGGTCAAAAATCTCTCTGTATTCCTCGGAGAAATGAGACTCCTCTTTTCCAGAAAAACAAGGCAGATAATCTGGAGCTTGCAAAGGTGTTCATTTAAATTCATTCTTCACAAAATTTTTGTGAATTGATGAGCTGAGCTTCCTCACCAGACAAAAAAAAAAAATAAAAAAAGAAGAAAAAAAAAAAGGATAAAAAAGGATTGTGTTAAGATAGCTTCTTTGTTTTTCCAAGACTTAAAGCTTTTTGTTTGATAAATTACAGGACTTGAGATTTGCAGCACTGAATTTCAGAGCTGGAGACGTTTTGCTTCTCATTGACAGTATACTGATTTGCTTTATTGTGTTTGACAAGCAGAACTCCTTCCTGTGCAGAGTGGCCATGTGGCATGGATCCACAGACCTCATGTGAACTGTTACTTGTCAACTGTTTGGATTTTGCCTCAGAAATGGGATCGCGCTCTACTACTGATCCTTAGTATACGCTGTTATTAAGTAGTATTGAAAATGTGGTAACCAAAGCTTAGTGGTGTGCTGTGGGACAGTACAGAATCCCAACAACATTAAGCTCAGTGCAGTGAGACAGGCCTGTGTTGGTGAGTCCCAGGTAATTCAGTTGGAGCAGCTCTAAACGCATGTGGCCAGCTCTTCAGCACAAACGTCACCTGGCAAGACATGAAAAGATGAGGTTTAAGTGAATAATCGTTGCAGCTTGTGTTGTTTGAGTTCACACAGATGGACTCAAAATACTACATTTCCATGGTATTAGAAATGCACCTTTGTACTCAATTATTAAAGCCTATTCAGTGTGACCATTGAATATATACAACTATAGAACTTTATTACCTTATTTTCCACAGTGGAGGTGTTGGAATTCATCTTGTTTAAAGAATAATCAAACATATATGTTGAAGAGACAGAATGAAAGAGAAAGAAACTTGCTAGCTGATATTGTCACAACTCCTTTGCTGATGGCATTGAAGCATTAATCTAATAAAAAATAATAAATAATAATTAAAATGTTCACAACTATCCGGAAGAAAATTAAAATACAGTATTTATTTTTTATACTGTTTGCATGAAACACAATAACAAAGACAGTAATGTTAATGGAAAGTGCATTTTATATTTTTATTAGTTTTTTATTTCAGATGGCGTTATTCTGCTGCAAAATCTTATGTGTATTTATATATTGCTCTGTGTGTATGTACACAAACTTATAATTACGTACTGTACCCCTAAGGCCTTACACCCACCAACTTCCTATTTCTTCACACAAAAGCAAGTTTCTTTCTGTTCAGCTGAGATAGAAACAATCTGTAGCATTCTTTTGGGCCCTAGATGCTTCGTTTAATGGATATATTCCATGTGATCCTTTGTGCCTACAGAGGATTTTCTTTCTTGGACAAATTCAGAGAAACCACACATGGGTATAGAACCTAGTATTTTCCTAGCAGGATGCTAAAGTTTGCTCATCTCCTCTTACAGACCCAAAATGCTTAGGAAAACCACGCAGGTGAATGAGCTGCAGCTCTGGTGACTGGGGGTCAGCACTGTATCTCCAGCTGGGAGATTCTTCCCCCATTTCAAAGAAGCTTTGCTCTGGAGGCTTGGCCATTTTGTGCTGCAAATAACTGCTTTGTCTACTATGCAGAAGTCAGAAGACAGCTCCAATTTTTTGGAAAAGATACGGATTCTGCCTACATTGCAAACCTATTCTCAAAGTAGCATCTGGCTGCTGCTTTCATTTTGAGACCCATTTTGAAATGGGTTATTAAGTAAGCCATTTCAGATACCACCCGGCACACCTCCCTCCATCACTCCATTGGCATGTCCTCAAAGGCAGAAAGAGGAAGTCAAGTCTATCAATATTAAAAGGTATTTCTTAGTGCAGAAGAGGATTTGGTAAATTGGTTAACCTACTTGTATCATAAGTAATTCATAAGGGTAGATTATGCTGATAAAACCTATTTCCTGCTTCTGTTGTTGGTTGGTTTGTTGTTTTTTTTTTTTCAACTGTATAAACATATACAAATACATAAAATGAAAAATTCATCAGTGGTGATTTGAAATGTAGAAGCCTTCAGAAAATGAAAACTATACTGGAGAATATGTAGGTTTATGAATACATTCACAGCACAGAGTGATCACATTTAACGGAATAGCGTCCCTTTGGAAGACCATGCTACCTGCATACAAATTTCCACCTCAGGTTTGACTCAGCAAGGAACTTGAGCATGATTCTAGTGTTACTTGAATACTGCCATCAAAAAAAACTTAAAATTAGCGATTATAATATGTACTGAAAAATAAAACCCTAGGAAATGGCATTAGGTGCTAATATTGCGTTTATCATTTTGTAATCTCTATCATATGATATTTAATGCTCTGGTAATTGCAGATGTGGAAACACATATTTGCTCTTATACGTGTGATACAAGTTTGTTTTGATATGGATTTCTTCCTTTTTGCTGGACTTGGATTTTCTCCACTCTGCTGTTCATTTCTCTTCGTTTGCAGTTATGACTGTAAAGTGATTTGCCTCTTTCACAGCTGACGGTGCTGCTTACAGTTCTCATGGATAGTAAGTGCTTTCCTAGCACTTGCTCTTTTTACTCTGTAGTAGCCATCAGCCTTCTAGTTTCATGTACTTTCATCACGATGCTAAGAAAAATGACAAATGTCTGGAAAATTCCTCTTCTCCAGTTTATGAAACAGTAATGGTGGTAATGATGAGGTCAAGACTTCTCTTTCATGTGGTTTATTTCAGACTTAAAGAATTTCTGCATTGCTTTTGCTCAGCACCTGAAGCTAGCTACTTCTCAACCAGGCACAGCAGGCTTTGACTAGATAAGCCAAGTTCTGTTCTTCACCGATAATACAAGGTGATCTATATTGTTATTATTCTTACTGCTGCAATTAACTTCAGTAGTTTAGGAGAAAAGAAGAAAAACATATGTAGCAAAATTTGAAATAATCTGCTTACTTGAGGCTCTGAGATGCAACATTCAGATCTGTGAATACTGCAGGGACCTTTGTCAGTGTATTAATGAAGGACTGTGGGAATATAACAGTTTTAATCCAGTACTTTAATGGAGAAATTTTGAGTATTTTATGTTTATTATACTCCTTTTGTTCTGAGCAAATGAAAAATAAAGCAGGAGGCTGATTTTATTTATATTTTAGAATGAAAGATGAATTTACCAGAATACCCATTACAGCATGAAATGATAAATGATAAAACGTATTCTTTAATGAGAAATAAAAATGTCATGACATCACCAAAATATATTGCAGAACAGGCAGAGAAACAGTTCTTGCCCAGCATACTGATAAGTAGTGCTTCTCTGCTTTTTCTCCTTCAGGAATGAAGAATGTATGTATGTATTTATTTATTTTGTCACGCATATATATATATGTATGTATATGTTTTGACATATATATGATATATGAGAGAGAGAGACAATAAGATACATAATACAAAATAAGTTTTCTCATCAGGAATCTTTGGAAACTACATACCAGGCTGTAAACTGTTGACATTTGTGCATTAGAACTTCATGGTCTGATGACCTTTATTCCTTAAAGCATTGTATTTTTGATCTGCTTTGCATGACAGATTGTTCAGCGTATTTCTTGTATGGAAGGGCGGCTCTGAATGCCACAAAAGCCTTGTTTAGCACTTGCAGATGTAAGCAGGACGTGTTTGAAAATGTTGCTATGCTCTCTAGTGGATAATTTGGTTATAAGTGTTTAAGAAAGTAGCATCATCAACAGTTGTGAATTCAGTTTCATTAAACTGAAAGACCTCAAGTAAGAGAATTACTAGTAGCTGAAGCATAGGAATGTATCTACGTGGAACAGCTCTGAGATTTTGGTACGCATGTTTGATTTTTGCCATGCTTAGGGAGGGTCCACATTCTTCAGCTGCTTTTTCTTACAGACTCCAATGTTCACTGGTACAGGCAGTTGATAGTATGTTGTCCTCAACTTATCTCAGTAGATAAGTGATGTCTGCAGTGTCTGTCCCCCACCGCCCCTCCTAAGGCAGCTTCTTTTTCTGTAAGCTGTTAAAAAGCAGCTCACTCCATCCTGGCTGAAGCAACCCCAAAAATGTTTTTGTTTGTTTGTTTTCCAGTGAAGACCTGCGATGAGTTTAGCGAGGTGCTTTGGAATTACTGTATTTGCTTCCATAGTCCAAGGGAAGTCATGTCAAGTGCAATACAAGATTCTCAAGAGCTGAGTGAAATTCCAGGTTATATGCCTTGCATGTTTTAATATTCACAATTTAATCAGTTTCTTCTCCAAAATCATCATGTTGTGATAGTATTTCTACTTCTGCCGTTCATTTAATGGGATTCTTTTATTGAAATCAGTGACCTTGGCTCTGATCTCTACTTTTCATTATTCTGTAGTGTGAACAGTTCTGATGAGATGCAGAGACTGGCACAATAATCACTTCGTTGGCATTTCTATCCTTACTCTCAGTGAAAGCTGAGCCATGATAGTTATTTTTTTTTCACTCCAGTGAATCGCAGGGAATGGTGTTTGCTAGGGAGTGTGGCACCGTGGCTGTGCCTTTTTGTACTCTTATTCTGTTTGTGATTCAAAGTGAACCTGTGTTTGGCTCTTGTCACTTCATTCTTATTTCCTACAGCCTGTTCAAATCTCTGTTCCCTGGCCTACCCTCTCCAGTCTCTAAGCCATTCTTTTCCAGTCTTTTCATTGTGTACATGACTACTTTAATAGTGATGTCATGCAGGCTTCTCAGGGAGTTCAGTGGCAATTCACAATGAGATTTACAATTTAATTCCTTTTCTTGGCCTGACAGTCATTCTGGATTGAAGGCATGTCATTTGATGCTCATTTGAGTCAATTCCAGAGGCATTAAATAAGCATTTTATTATTTTAAGATTTAAATGCTAGAATTGGCACAAGGAAAAATAGCTTTCCCAAGAAAACTTCATTGCCACTGCCCTGGTATTGCTACCTAGCAGTTTGGTTCTGTAAGAACTGTATATAGAGATGCCCTGAGTGGTAAATGAGGGTATTTTTTAATTAGTAGGTAATTAAAGCAGCAGATTTCAGCAAGGCAGTTTCCTATTCCATTTTACAAGACTTGATTTCTTTCTTTACTGTATTGGGTACTCCACTTTTTGTTGTCAGATTCCCAACTGAAAGGCTGTCCTAACCTTTCTTCTTATTTCAAATGCAAGTTTTCATGGAATTCCTAAATTCTGCTGTCTGTTGGTGCTGCTTTTGCTCATTGATGTAGTAGTTGAATGGCTAGTGGGTTGTGCCCGTGCCTATGATACAGTGTCTCCTTGGACTTGGTACAGGTTACCCAGTTTTGTCTGATGGTATCGGTGTGAACCAGTGTATGAATTCAACAGAACTAATTTTTTCTGTATTCTCACAGCTTTCAGATACTACATCTGGAGTAGCTTTAGTTTCTGTTCAAATACACGCCTGCCACTCCATGTTCCAGGTGATTCAGTTATGACTGTCCACATAATCCTTTTTCTCTCTTTTTGTGCTGAAAATACATGTGCACAAGAAAATAGGATGAGAGATAGTAAAGATAATCTAATTTTGAAATTTACGGCGTTCTTCTTTTCCTTGCTTTTGGCAGTTAACTTCTGGCATTTAACCAAATTGGCATTTGGCAATGGCTAAGATTTAATTTAGTTTCAGTTTTATGCCAAATTTCAAGGTAATGATGAGTTATAATTTTATCCATGTTGCTCTGTGCATTCACAATAGCAGCGTTATTTATGTGATTTCTGTAAATGCTGCAGAACTTCATAGGATTGGCAACAAAGTTCGAGCAGTTTATTTCCTTGGGTTGAGGTGTAGTTTTAGCAAATGTAAACAACCACAGACACAGAATATTATTTTCTCTGGAATATTGACAAGTCTTCTAAGGATGCACACGGAATGCCCATCTTAAGAAGTCTCAGTACTGATATGTTTAGCATTGCACATAGTTGGTGGCTGGTACGATGAAGACATTTGCGTCATGAAGAAATGTATGTTAGAAGTGCAAGAATAGAACTAGCAGAGCAGGGGTGCTGTGATGGTCAGTTCTCTTCTCCAGATGCATACGTTAGTAAAAGTAGATGATTCTTTAAGTGGGGTACTGTTCCAAAAATCAATCCACTCTGACCGCAGGTTTAATTAGTGCAATCATTCAAAACTACAGTTCTTAGCATAGTACCAAAAAAAAAGACTTAATGATGTGTGATGACTTGCAAGCATACAGGAAATTCTTATTTGTTTTTTGTAAATGAAGCCTTACTCTTCCCATCTTGTGAAAAGATGATGTAACCTTATTCTCAAAGCATTGGTAGTCAGCCTTCCAACCTGCTTCTAAATAACAGATTAAAACAAGTTCTGTAAAGTATACTACTGGCAGTTGTTTCTGGCATCGTAATTCAAATCAGTTTCTGTCATTTTTTTATTTTCCAAATAATCATAATCAACACGTGCTGTACTTGCTTCCCTATTAAGGATATTAAATATGTTTGCATAGAAATATATGTGTAACATTTATTCAATGCAGCAGATGTTCAGGAGAGAGAGAAGTAATTTCTGTCGCATAATATGGTACTCAGAATGGTAACCATTTTCCTTCATCTCTCTTCCCAGTTCATTCCTGCTGCAACATTAACTCAAGCCTAGCAATAGACTTCTGAGAAATGTGTTCTTTATTGCTCAGTTCTCCCAACACCAGTTTTCATCCCATTTTTCTTCCTCCGTGCTCTATCTTTCACATTTTGCATTTTCTGTGTTAGGGGCACTGAAGGCTGTCTGAAGTCATTGCTTGTCCATTAAGTAATTCACACCTTAAAACACTAGGAGTTGCCCGTGCCTGCCACAATTTTTTCCTATCCAAATGAATCCTGTTTACTGAAGTGCTGTGACACTGTCTTTTGTCTCTCTTTGGCTAATGGCTGGTACTGGCTTGAGTAAAAATATGTCTTAGTTCTTGTGTGGGAAAGCAGAGAAAAGTATTGCAGGGAATGAGTTTTTTAATTATCCATAAACATCAAGTTTCTGCTGTTACAGGTTCTAGATCTGTCAGACATAACAAACAGTGGACAGTAGATCCACATCTTAATGTTTGAATTTGTGGCAAGAGAATGTTGCTATTCTTCTGATCTGACGTGGAATTGTTAGCAGTGACAGAAACCAGAATCTTCAGTGCTGTTGGAAAGAAGTAGGCCTATATCCATTTCTTTTCAGGGGTATTGTTCTCTGTATGCATGCTGGAGATTCAGCCTGTTGGGGCAGGTAAGGGAAAGAGCAGAACATCCTACAGTCAGGCACTGACTTCCCAGGGCAGCAGAAAGTGATACAGAAGTAACGGAGTAATGGTACAGTATACTTCTTTTAAAAGCCCCAGCACATTTATTTGGGAGCCTTTCTGTGTTGTTTTTTTTCTTTCAGGTGCAATGAACATACACATATATATAGATATATATTAAAGGATGTTCTCCTAAAGCTCTTTGTTTGTTAGTTCTTTCCAACTTTTCACTGGCATGAGATATGATGCACTTAACCTTTGAGCAATAGTTTACTGCAACATGAAATAAAGTTGGCTTGCAGTTTTATTACTATAATTTTCATTCAGCATTTTATATCCACATCTTGACATTATTTAGTTGAAGTCAAGGTGGAGTACGTTTCCCTGACTTCTGAATTTTCACTGCTTTCCTTCTTTGCTGTTCAAAACTTGAGTGCCGTTTTATTTTTCTGCATAAAAGGACAACTTAATCTGAAATGCTGCAGTAACATTTTTATCATTTAAATAGTGGGACTGGGAGCTTTCTTGAAAAGAATTGAAGGAAGGAAAGGTCATGAAATTATGTGAACCTCAGAACAACACAGACTTTGATGGGAACAACAACTGTAAAATCAGGAGGGGAAAATGGTGATGCTAGAAAGAAATAGTGGTGCTGAGCTTTTGCTTGGTTTAAAGAAGTCTGAAATCACTGGAACAACATTTGCTGCAGAAGTTAGCATTGAGAACAGGGACATGGTCCCATTCTCTGTGTTTGAGTATAGCATACTAGAAATTTAATCATTTATATGCATTTATAGGAATTTATCACAGGAAAGGAATTGAATTTTGCTTCAGAATTGTATTCTGAGTCTCATAGTAAATTTACTTAAAACAAAATGTTTCCTATTAACGTTGAGCTCCTATCAGTCATTCTTGTAGAAGAATTCTGCTTCAAAATAAAAACTAAACAAACAGCAAGGTTATCAGCAGCACAATGCTGAGCTTCAGTGGTAATTTAAAAAATTGAGAAGACTTTTTTTTTATATTGCAAAAGAGAAGAACATTATTTTTTCCCTGTGAGCTCTCCATTATCTCATTGTGTGCTGTAATGGCATACATATGTTGCCTTGGTCTGAATGCAGGTACATACAGAGGGGCAGGATGGAGCCAACACAGTCACCAACTGTATCTTATTATAGAATTCAGCAAAAAATGAAGAGTAAATATTGTTTCCTGAGAACAGGTACTTCCTTTAAAATAAGATGTAGCCCACATTTGTTTTGATTTCTTGTAATGCTGTATGATGTCGGCAACAGCAAGAAAAATCTCCCTTGATGGGGAGATTTACTTGAGAGGTTTGTATTTGTCAGGACAGAAAGATTTCACCATCATTTCACCATCATAGGGACCCACCCTTTTCTAGAAGCTTTTCATGTTCTTTTGCACGTGAAGATCATGCTTTATGTAGGTTTTGCCATGGGTGTTACTTACTCCATGTCATTAAAATAAAAAAAAAACACAAAACAATTTGTCTAAAAATTTCCAAATTTATTAGGTGACTTAAGTGGCATTGTATTGAGTTAGAGTTGATCTCCCTTGGAGAATAATTGCTCTGAAAACATTTTGAATCTGCCAAAAAAATAAAATGTAATTATATAAGTTCAGGGGTAATTTTATGTATACTTTAGTTATTCAGTACATTTAATTACGCTTTGTTATGAACTGTTTACAGTGATTATCACTTGAGGAGAGAGGGAGGAGAGAAGGAGGGCAAATGGAGCTGAATCTGGAGTAAAACCAAGGGAAATTAAAGATTCACCGATGAATCTTTGCAGACTTTATGCAAATCCAGTGGGTATTTTGTGGAAGTGTTAATGAGTGTCACATCCTGATTGCTGCAGACTTTCCCTTACATTTCCAGCCGTACCAAATCCAATTGAAACAGCTAAAATTAACAACAGAAGTCCACAACAGTTTGTCAGAAAAATGTGTGAAATTTGCTTTTAGCTCGTCTTACCCTAATTATCCTTGGAAGTAGTGTATATAGATGTTGATCTAAAATATCCTATGTGGACTCCATCCTAATGGAGGACAGTGTTTTCCTTGATCCCCTTAAATCCATCTGAAGAACCATCTATCGGGTGTTCTTTTGTATCCCAGTACAGGGGTCTGTGTGACTGTCTCCTACTCGAAATCTGCTTCCTTCCCAGCAGCTCCTGCCAGCAGCTCTTTTTGCATGTGCAGGTCCTTTTGCTTTGTGTGAGCTGTGGCCTGAGACGTATGAAGGGATTGCAGACACACTGATTTATTTGCTCTCAAAAATTTGGAAGAAGGCAAAGTAAAATTAAAAACCGCCACCAAGGACGATTAATTGGTATGCTTCTCTTTACCTGGGAATTCTTTCCAGGGATCTGGCTACTTCAGCTGGCAAACTTACCCGTGTCCCTGTTGTCATCATCCGGGCAGCCTCTCCTCTGAATCCGTATCCCAGCTCTGGCAGATTCGCAGTTTCTGAGATCATCTCAAGTTCCCTTTGCTCTCTTTTCACTTGGTCTTGCACACCCATTCCATCCTTAGAATGGGGCTAAGGAAGCCTTTCAACGTGTGAAGGTATTGTCAACGTATAAACATTGATGGGAGGAATGCTTTCATAATGCCAGCTTTGGGATAGCATGATATGAAGGCATCTAAATATGTTAGCAGGCTGTTAGTTTAGTATCTTTTGTTTAGCCTGTCTTTATCTGCCAGCTTACTGTTAATATACTGTTAATAGAATTCTGAATGCCTGCATATATGACAACTCATAACCATAATGAGCCTGTTTATTTCAAGATATGAAGTGGCATCATTCATTTGCACATTAAAGGAAACTTTGCTGGAAGAAGACAAATTTGGGGCTACAAAAGCTTTGTGATGATTGTAATGGTAATCTGTATTCAATCCCGTATGTAAAGTGTCACATCTTGAATACTTTAAAAAATTAATTAGTCAACTGTGTTGTGCCACAGATGAGCAGACGCAAGCAGTTGCTTGCATCCACAAGCTGTGACAATCTCTGTGCCATCAGATTTGCACAGAGTGAATGTTTTGCTTCACTGTCTGGGCCAGGAATTTCCTAGAAAACTCTAAGTAACTTACCTATTGTTTATTAATTTATGTCCTGTCTCAGATCATGGCTTGTAAGGACAGGCAACATAGTCTCATACAAAATTCATTCCCCTGAATGTATGAGCTTCATGGTAAAACAGGCGGAGGGCCCGGTCACCTCCCAGATGTGGAACTGGAAAGTGTCCATGTTCGATGGTGTGATTGGCACTGAGAGGTTCTGTTCCATGGGGATAGGATATTGTTTGTCATTTTGAGAGTATATCCTGCACAAAATTATCTCTAGTGGGAAGCAATTGCACTTGCAGGGTGTTTAGATGTTTTCCTTTGTGTTTTTACACTTTCTCTTGCACTCTCATGAAGAGTGCAGACACATCCACGTATCCCGTGGCTCTTCAGACAAAATAACCTTTATTAGTGTTTTGCATTTGTAATGAGGAAACAACCTGTGGTAACACATCGTGAATTAAAATTAAATACATAAAATAAAAGAAAGGAGGAGGACGTACTGAATTTGCAGAACAGAAAAATATTGAATTTTATACATGTTTCTAAACAAGGAATTGTAATCTGCTTGTGAAGAGCATCTAGAGGAAGATCTGGATTACCTTTGAAGGGAATATATATACTGAAGTGTGGGAAGTCTGAGTGCAGACTTGACTAGTCATCTTTGTTCATGTTGAAATACTGTTTGCTGCAGTAATGTAATTTTTTTTTTTATCATTTCAACAGAGTTGTGAATATGTATAAGCACATAAGGAATTATTTTGCCTCAGGATTTTTCCAGGACCTCTTCTTTCTTGGTATTTGTACATGCATTATCATACATTTCTCATTAGGCATTTTAACAATAGTGGTAGCCTAAAAAATGATGTGATCGGGATTTTTGTATTTTTTTAGACCTGAAAAAAAATGACAGACCTATTTCTTTCTTCATCTGTTCCATCTGCAGAAATTTTTCTTCATTTGAGGATTAGAAAAGTAATTATTTTTTGAACATTCCCTGCTATAAGCATCAGTGGCTGTGCAATGATCGTTATGCTGCGGAGCACTCATTTTGTGTTTTGTGGGGCTGAGGAGGATAGAGGGATGAATTCTTACTTCTATCATTACTTCCATAGCATTTACGCAAGAGACTTTCTGTGGCAAGGTCTGAAGTACTGTATCTGTTGGATCGTTATATTAGTTGTGTCATAATTGCATCCAAATAATGTTCCACTTTATTTACTGATGGTGCTTCATTCCTTACACTTGTTTCTAAGTGTAGGCAGGCATGATTCATTTTGTATAAGGATGGCAAATGGAATATTTCACTTAATACTTAGTGGAGTTTTGCAATTAAAGTACCGTGGAAGTGGACACTTGAAAGCAGTGAATGCCAATAAGTGACCTCATTTGTGAGCCACTGTTAATTTACAGCCCAAATGATACAAGAGTATTTAAGTAATATTAGCAACATCAGTTTCAATATACGAGATAAAGCCAATTAATAAAAAAACCAGTAGCATTTCAGATCACGTTCACAAATTTACTGCTTGTAAGCATGGGACTGCAGAAAAAAATACTGTGGTTTGGGTATGTAGAGAAATAATTTGTGAACTCACCTACCACTTCATCTCCCTGGTTCTTTGAACATCTGTTCTGTAGCTATGGCGATACATAGCCACTAATTTCTGTGTACTCTTATAATTAGTGTCATTCTAAAGTGAGCAATAGTGTGAATGTTTGTGGGATCAGACCTCTGCAGGTCGTTTTTAATTCTGCATAGTAGAGAAGAACCCTGTGATTTCTGCTTGTATTTTTTGATGCCTCCATTTTAGAAATCCTTGTATATTGTCCCCAAGGGATTACATTCAGTGTGAGCCTAACATTATGAATTCTCAGATTTAGGCTTCCTTGAGCTACGCTTGCATTGTTTGGGTTGTGATGTGTGATAGATGTTGTGTTCCTCGTCAGTCATCTCCCTTCTGGACTTGCACATTGTAAACATTTAAGAACAAAACTGCAGCGTGTTTATCATCAATTGCGTGATGCTTCACCATCTGAATATGCTTCATTAGGCTCACCTTCTGCAGTGTGAGTGGATCATTAGATAGCACGTAGAAAGAAATCATTTCAGCAGTCATCTGTCAGGTGCGGAGAGCCCCCATGTGTTTGATGTATAAATGCATTACAGATCAAGCCACATTTCACTATCCTGCATACCAGCATTTGCAGACTGTACAGGTGCAGGCCTACCTTGTTCTCAAGGTGTTGCTTTTGGATTTTACCAATCTTCATTTTTCTTGAAGGATTACATTGGTTTTAATGATTGGTGTAGCACAGAAACTTAGCTCTAGAAATTGCACACTGAGGTTTTTCAGCGAGAATCCTTCAAGCGTGACATACATACCTTTGGGTCAGTTAAAACACAGACAAACAAGCTGCCAACACCTACCTGGCAATTAGTTATGTTTATTTTTCTGTGAATTGTTGTTTTTGTTTTTTTTTTCGTGAAGTAGAAAAATCAGACAGTGCTCTCTTTTAGGGAGAAAAGGATGTAAGAGTTCAGGTGGCAAACAACACGTATTTAGAATTTTTGATGTGACATTGAAAATCTTAAGTACAAAAGATACACGTTTGAAATTACAGGAATCTCAGTGCTCACTGCCATCAACGTAATGCCTTGGTTAATGGGAACTTGGCCCCACAGGTACAGTGGAAGAAGTGAGAAAAATAAATGTGTATAAACATACACAGATTTTTATCAAATTAATTCTGTAGATTAATATGGGACTTTACTATTCTATTTTTATTAAAACTTAGGCGTAGAAATTTGAAGTATTTGCTTGATCATCTGTTCATCTTTACAACTTTGTGCAAGGATGCAGCTTGCTCTGCAGCAGTATGTTCTCTGCCAGTGCTCCCCCCCAATATTTATTGCTAATGAGATAATTAATTAGTTTAAACTCTTTTTCATTACTTGAATAAAGACTTGCAGTCTCTGAAGAACAGCACTGAGAACGTGTAACATCTGCCAGAAGTGCTGGTCCTCTGATGAACTGACCATATGTGCTGCAAAGGCTGGAACCAAGGGGCCGGAGTTAATGGGGGGTTCCTGTCAGCGGTGGCTCCGGGTGACCTTGCCCTGGCAGCAGAAGCAATTGCACCTGGTGCTTTTTTTAATGCAGCTCTGAGCTTAATGCTGAGAGTGGGCAGAGACAGAAATGGGACGTGTGAATAGCAGAACTGCAAGACAACCCATAATATTTTGTTGATTGCAAATGCTAGGAAATTGTATTTTCATAACCCATGTGTCTTAAGATGTCCGTGTTTACACACTTAAGGTGGTTTCCATTGGAATTTCACAGAACTGTAGGAGTGGGAAGGGGCCTCTAGAGATCTTCAAGTACAACCCCACTGCCAAAGCAGCTCCCTAGCCCAGGTTGCACAGGTAGGTGTCCAGGTGGGTCTTGAACGTCTCCAGAGAAGGAGACTCCACCACCTCTCTGTGCAGCCAGTGCTCTGTACTCACCCTTACTGTGAAGAAGTTCTTACACACATTTATGCAAAACTTCCTATGCTTCATTTTGTGTCCATTTCCCCTTGTCCTATTGCCGCGCACCGCTGAAAAGAGTTTGTCCTTGTCCCTTTGCCTCCCTCGCCTCAGATATTTACAGATATTGATCAGATTCATATCCCCTCTGAGTCTTCTTTTCTCAAGGCTGAACAGACTCAGGTCTCTCAACCTTTCCTCATAAGAGAGGTGCTTCATGCCCTTTATCATCCTTGTGGCCCTCCACTGTCTCTTTCCAGGAGGAAAAGACCCTGTTTTTGTTTTTTTGTTTTTGTTTTTTTGTATGGGGGAGCCCAGAACTGGACACAATATTTCCGAGACTTCACCATTTTAACACTCTGGCCTACTGGTTGCTATTTGCTCACTGTGGGCTCTTAATCCTCAGTGCCCGCCCGAGCAGCAAGGGAACAGCAATTATTATGACTCTAATTTTACAAATGGGAAAACTGAGGAGATGAATTATGTGGTCAAGGCCACAGTGAGCCAGTGTGAACTCTGAGGCTTCTTTTGGCCATTAGCCCAGTGCTCTGGCCAGCCCTTGCACATTGTGCTTTTTAAACGATACACAGCTCTACTGTAAAGTATTTCAAATGTAAGGGATGTCCTGTTTGTCTCACACACCACCTCTATAGATGGTGCTCTTTTCTCCTAAGGTAGCAAGGTGAGCATGTCTCCACTGAATGTCCTACAAAACAGGAAGAGCCTTCTGAAATCAGAATCAGAAGTTCTGTGTATTTCCCATTTCCTTCCAATAAAACCAGACTGCCTCTCCGTCAGAAAAAGGTGCAAGTTCTTTGACTTGAATGTACAAAAAGGCAAAGATGAGTAGGAATTGTTGCTGGAGATCACTTTGTTAGTAGTTTGTAATTTATTTATTTATTTATTTATGCGGTGCAAAGCAGTGGTAAATATTGGAAGATATTGGAGCTTAGTTTTCACAAATAGTATGTGTATAATAAGCCCATCTGATAGAATTAGAGAAGTCCTCTGAGCACCGTCCCAACAGTTCTTCTCTTTTGCCTAAGTGATAATGTGCTTTATGTGTTAGTTGCACAGATGTGCCCTGAAATAACCAATAGTGGCTATGGTATAAGCAGGGTGCTGGCTTTTAATGTCTGTCTGAATTAAACAGATTATTTTTCAACAAAGGGGTTAATTGCTGCCCTCTCTTGAGGAAGGTGTTTGGGTTTTGCTCCAGCTCCAGACAGCCGCCTTCTTAGAGACAATTTCACCTGCGATCTAATTTTTTTAAAGCAGATTCCGAATTTCCCAGGGAAGTTATTCTTTCATCCAAATGTTTCAAAAGCTTTGATCACAATAGCGAAGCCCTTCGAGCGTTGGGTAGATATGTGGTGCTGACACGAGGTAATTCGGCCGCCCCGCGCGGGGTTATCCCGCTGACCCCGTGCCCCCCTTGGCTGCCCGTGGGCTGTGCTCTGAGCCGAGCGCGTGGCACCGCTCTTCTCGCACGCAGAGCACAATGACTTCACCGGCTGTGGATGCTGCAATCCCCGGCAGGGATACGGCGGGGAAAACAACGTCCAAGGGAGCTTTAACGCCTGCTGTCGGTGCGTGCGGAGCGGCGTATTGAAAGTCGTAAATACCGTCCCGGAGACGTTGTGAATCATGTAGGCACGGCGTAAGTACGGGGAGCGCTTCCTCCCGGCGCTCGAGAGCGGAGCCGCTCGGGGCGCGGGGCCGCCTGACCTTGAGCCGCGGCTGTGCCGTGAGTACCGCCGGGGTGGGACGGAGCGCCCGCGCGCTCCCAGCGCGGGGCACCTCGCGGCGCTGCACGATGCCCTGGCGGCTCGCTGCGGGCGGGGGGGACGCCCTGCAGGTAAGGCGGCGGCGGCGGGCGCTGGGGAATTNGGAATTCAGGGCGGAGAGGGGAGCGAGGCGGAGCGGACCCCCGCCCTGCGGGGATGGCGGGCGGGGACCGCGCTGCTGCCGGCCGCTTCCCTAGCATGGCCGCGGGCGGGGCGCGGGGCTGCGGGCACGGAGCCGGGCAGGGCCGCGCGGAGGACGGGCGCCGCCGGTGCTCGGGGCACGGTACGGGGCGGGGAT
>VXAB01010187.1:1665-100737 GCA_013399175.1 Odontophorus gujanensis
CGGGGCAGGGCGCGGCGCTCCGGACCTGTTGCGCGCCGCGAGGCCGGCGGCGGGAGCGGGGCCGCCCGCGGGAGCCCCCCGCCCTATCCTCCTCCGCCCGCGGGTGTCATGCGGCCGCGCCTCGAGGTGACGCGGTGTTAGAAAGGGCGCTGACCCCTGAGCCGTTCAGCGCCGTGTCGGTGCCTTCCCAGGTGGACGACCGGCACGGAAAGACGGGGGGGGGTGAAGCGACAAAGCCACACCCTAAAAGTTAGGTCGGTACGCTGGTTTCTAGGAGCCGGTGCTGCTCCCCTTGGGAGTGCTTCAAGCCGCGGAAGCTGAGGAACCCCGCTGAAATGAGCGGCCCCGAACGTGGAGCCTGCGTGAGAACGGTGCTTTAGGATGATGGTGTGAAAATGAATAGGTTGTGCCGGATTGCAGGGTCAAGAAATGCGTAGATGCGGCGCTTGGGGACGTGGTGTGGTGCGCGTGGTGCTGATGGGTCGGCGATCGAGCAGTATGGTCTTAGAGGTCTTTCCCAACCTTAACGTTTCCTTGTAGCTTGTCAGTAGTAAAGACAAGGTCTCCACTGGTGACAAATGCAGCACTGCGTGTCCCTTCCTTTGCCCGCTGGTCAGCGGTCCTCTAAGCGAGGCGTGCACGAGGTGTACCATCACATACCTCGCATGCCACGTGCGTGCACGTGCTGCACGAGGCCTCTTCCTCTCCTGCAGTTGATGCATCACAAAGACAGCGGGCAGGCTTTGGAGTAACTGTGATCTCCGTGATGGCAGAAGAGCAGGGCTGTTCTTACGTGTTTGGTGCTGCTTGTCCTCGTTTGATTCTGTCTTTAGCAACTACAGGTAGTAATTGCAGCATCTCAACGGCTGGAATGGTTAAAAAAAAAAAAAAAAAAGGGAAGCATGGGGTGGGAGGAATAAAAAGCACTACAGGAGGTGTTGATGATGCTGCTATGTTAACAGTGCACTGAATCTTTATTGGGCTATGTGCAATAATGGTAAAACCAGTAGAGGTTTCCGTGGAATTGTCATTTATCTCTCTTTAACACCTCTGGTGGTCTAAGGAAAGACTGTGGTTGTTTTTTCTCCTTAAGATATGTTTTGGAACCAGAGGAGTGCAAGAGTTTTTGCATGCTTGTGAACACTGTCAGCTACACAGCTCTCCACAAATCTCACAGGACAAGAGAAACCCTCTGCAAAGTAGTTGTCATCTGAATGCATCCTCTGCCTTCCCCCTCTCGGTAACTCCAGTGCCCGATGTCTGTCATAGCGTGGACAATGAGTTATGTTCTCTGTTACATTCAGTGAATTAAGCTCCTTGTTCATCTTTCCAGTGGGTGGCAAGTATCTTCCACGCCCAGCAAGAGGAGTCCCACAAGAGCAAAAGTCGCATTATTGATAGAGAAAGGGGACGTGCCGGTGCATCTGCTCTGCCAGTTTTCCTAGTTGTGATCCTCACCTTTATTCGCAGATGGGCTTTTCCCATCCCTGTGGCAGCAGGGCCCTGAGTAGACCTGTTGTCCACTTCATGGAAGAGCTTACTGAGCTGAGACTCCTCTGGTGGCAGCAGTTGCTGAAGGCTTCCATCCCTGAGCCTGTAGGTATGGTAGCCAGCGGTGTATTGTTTCAGTGTTGTTTCTGAGTAGAAATCTAAGTCAGCCATGAGGTACACAGGATTTGATGGTGCTCCGAAGTGGATTCAGCTCAGAGATTGGCTGGAGAACCCATCCCAGCACTGGTGTGGCATGCTTTGGCACGCTCTTGCTATTTTCTGTTGACAACTTTTAAAGTTCAGTGCTAGAATTCACGCTGTGGTTTGTTTTGAACTGATGTTGTTTATATTTTAGTGGTGCCAAGGGGCCCCCATACAAATCAGGACCGTTTGGGGAATATCCTCGGTGACAGTTCTCATCCTGAAAAGGTTGTAATCGGAGTGAGAGAGACAGAAAACCAGGAAGGTGAATGGTGGAAAAAACTGACTCAGGGGAACAGCAGCTGACAGTAGTGCTGGGCGTACTGGGCAGCAGCGTGACCTCACCTGGTAGAGTGAGCAGAGTTGTTGGCACTCAGAGGTGCCATCACTGGTGGATCCGATTGCTCCGTGCAGCAAGGGACTCCACTACATGCAGGCCTTTTAATTCACAGCATTATTGTAAGTTACGTACACCAACCTGCCTGTAAAACAAATAAGGTTTTGTAGCTCTTGAGGGCAGATTCTTTTTCATAATCTTCATTATGTGGCAAGATGGAAGTAATTTTGTAAACTCCTTTTCAGCTGCTAAATTAAACTCCATTCCCTCTTACCCTCCTTGCTTTTGCCTATTTTTAGTTAGGAGGAAATAGCTGACCTCTTTACAACAAGAACCCAGACCCCCTGGGTGCCATTTATAGGTTCCTACCTAATGGCCTACTTGGACAAGTTGGTTGAACTTAAACAAAACATTGGGACTACAGCCCCGTGTAGGAATAGCGGCCTTCCCGTAAATGCAAAATCAGTCATTTTAATGATAGTGTTACAAACGTCTGAAGGTGAAAAATGGATCTCAGGTTAGTTTTCTTTGGTAGACATGAGAATGTTTTATTCCTTCGTTTGCTTGTTTATTTTTTGTGGCAGTCTGGTCGTTAATATCATGGAATTTCATTTGAGAACCACTGATGGTGACTTGCTTTAAATGCACAAGAAGCCCCTGGAGTGGCTGAAAAACTAGGTGGTGTCAGATAAGAACGTTCGGTTTCATAAGAAGTCATGCTTTCTTACCAATTTTCTTCTTGTGTAGACATCCTAGACAGAGAATAATAAATTGTAGCTACTAATATTTGTTAATTACATAGAAATATATAAAAGTGTTTTTGCAAGCTTGACTGAAAGCAAAGTGTACTGTGGATATACGAGGGGTTTTGTATGTTAAGAAGCACAGGGGTTTTGAGTTACTTTTCTTGGGCATATTTGTCTTCTGCTGAGGTGGCATTGATACCTTAACATTTTGTCACTCTAGCAAAGGGTGATGTATAGGAGAGAAGACTGTGGCCGTACATGTGGTCTCTGCACGGCCTCCATAATCCCCTGTTCAGGTCCCATCCACCAACCTTCTTGCTGTATCTGGTTCCTAGTGTGCCTGCAGTAGAAGCAGCTTGGGGTTATGCACATCTGGTGACTCCCATTTTTATCACTGCGTTGACTTTGTGCAATAATAGGGGCATCACAGTGTTTAACCCCATTTCTTGACCTTCTCTGTTCATAGTGCAGGCAATCAATACATGTCTGCTTGTCCTATTGAAATTGGAGAGCATGTAGAAATTCATTAATTTATATGATGTTACAGTGGAATTTTTTGCTCGTAGCATTGAGGCAATATAAAGCCGTACCAATGGCACTGTAGCATGAAGAAGCAATTATTTCAGTAGTTTAGCTAAGCACAGTGCATAAATCCAGTTGGGCTTGGTCATTGCATCCTACTCATTTGCTACAAGAAGACACACAGAGTACCTGGACAAAACACTGCCTCTCCATGCTGAGGTGGTAAGCTGTCCGGTGCCTAGGAGCAGAGGTGGAGCTTTGTAATGCAGAGTGATTATGTGTACTTACTTATCACAATACTTTTGTCTTAATTCGGTGCCAAGTTTCATGGACTGCCTTTGGAAGGTGAAAGAGGGCCTTTAAAAAGGCAGTATTTGCCACTAATGTGTCGCAGTTTCTCTGCACTGTTTCTCTGCTGCCATTCAAAACATGGTTGCATCTACTGGCCTAAATTTCATCCGATCCCCTCATTTTCAGTTACCTTTTAACCTTCTGCTGTTAGGTAGTGAGTTTAGAGTGTGTGTTATCACGTGAAACCTTATTTTTTCTTAGGGAAGAAGATATGATCGCGTCAGATATTGTTTTATTTTTTCCCTACTGAAACACAACATTTTCGTACCTACAGTAAATTATTGATATGGCATAGAAGCACCTTTTTTATTTTATTTTTTTCCCCTTCAGGTATTAAAAAGACTCAGAAAATACTCTTTGACGTTGTCTTCGAGAAAACAAAGGGGATTTTCTTCTGATGGATAAATTCCCCTTGTTATTCTGCAGGATAATACGTTTGTTGTGCTCCTGTTTGGAGGCAGCAAACTGCCCCACTGGCCATATGAACATCTCTGGCTTCTGGGACACTGCTGCGTAGCACTGTCGGCTCCTTGTGACTCCTGTCCCACCAAGCAGGGACTGCAGAACAGTCTCCCCAGTTCAAAAGTAAAGCCAACCCCTCACAGCTTTTATTTCTGAACAGAAGAGCCGTGTGTTAGGATAGCACTGGTGAGAGGATGATGTTGAGGGGATCATGTATGGCTGTTATTAGACTCTTTGTGCTTAGAAAAGGTCCACGGATGTGCCTGTGCTGGTGTGAACACAGTCCACTAACCTGCAGCAAAATCACTGGAAGGAAGTTCTTCCAAAAGAATTGACCTTCGTAGCGCATGGTTAATGCACGTGAGATCTTTCTAAAACTGAGCCTAAGTATGGAGCACTTCCCAATCCATCCATGCTGGCTACTTGCAGTTGCCAATGATAACCATCCAATAGTTGCAGTGTTGCTCAGCAGCTACAAGTCGCTTGTTGTCTCTTCAGTCTCATCACTGCCAGCGGGGCATGGGTGCATCTGGACATCTATTAGATTTAGGCCTTCTGTTAGCATGCAGTGTCAGTTGGGATTGTCAACCAGTAATCAGTTTCACAAATGTTTGTTGTTTTTTTTCTTTAAATGAGCTGAGTTAATTGTCCTCCTTGTGTGTGTACGTGCACACATGCACAGGTAGCCTTAAGGCGGTTTAAAAAAAAGGAAAAACAAAGAGCTTTGGGGCAAAAAAAAAAAAGGGGATCATCATCCTAAGGCCGAAGAGGTGTGTGATATGACCCCAAGTCCTGAGCTAGGGCACACTCTGGTTTCAGTGCCTGAGGTGGTGCAGATCCACTCAGGTGAATGTGGGGCTGAGCTAGTAGTGTGGCTGTTAGGCTGAGGGCACACAGCGGTGCCGCACTCTTTATTTACGTGCATGCTGAGGTGTTGCAGAGTCAGGAATGGATGCTGTGCTTGTGTGTCACACTGAGCATGGGGAGGCTGGAAGGCAACCACTGGGGTTCCCTGTGCGTAGGGGGCGAATTCAGGCTTCAGAAATGATAATGGCTTCATTTCTTCCTCCTCTTTTTTTCTTTTTTTTTTTTTTTTTCCTCGGATTTGGCTTAGAAGTAAAATCCAAACCCTGATCTCCAAAGAGATTGAGGCAGAATTACCCTTTTTCCTAACACTCTTCCCAGATGGGGTTGAGCTTTGCTGACAGGGTAGGACAGAGGATCCGAGCACAGACAGTGCTGTTGGTATTGTGGGGATTAGTTTCCAAGGATATCTATCTGGGGCTTCTTACGCTTGCAAAACAAACTTAACTCTTCTTGTACCCATTACGTGCATGTAGGAGTTAGACTTCTGGGAAAGCAGTTTGATTATAGAATTGATGGAAACACAGTGAATCTCTGGTTTCTTCAGAAGATAATAATGCCACTTCCATGCACACAACTCTCTTCCATTTTGAATCGACTTCGTTGGTTTGTTACCTTTTACTTTTGGAATTGAGTGCGGTTTTTTTTTTTGTTTTTTTGTTTTTTTGTTTTTTATGCTTCTGTAGTTGTATGTAGTTAATGCAGGCCTGGTTTTGTCTTGCTTTTCAAAACTTAAAATACGGTGGTCTGGAGGGCACAGATAAAAGACAGGCATGAACATTATTCTAATGAGAACCACGTCTCGTTTCCTTTCCCAGTTCTCAGAGATGACAGAAAAGCACAGGAGCAGGTGGATTTTTAATAACATTGCGTGGTGTTCGCGGGACGTGGGTTTTGGCATTCTTTGTGGAAGGTGATGAAGGTTGCTTTAATTCCCTTTTGATAATTACCTCTTTTTTTTCTGATTGCAGGTATTATAGCTCATTAAGAATTTGTGAGAATCTGCCTTTGTGTTACAGAATAACCCCAAACTGTAGGCTCTGCTGCTTCTGCTTCTATCAATAAGTATCTTAAATAACCAGTTAATTTAAATGAGCCAATTAATTTGAGAGTGGTGCGTGATGGTGTATTGTAAGAATTCATCCAACTTCATTCTCGCAGGATTTTGTGTGCTTGGAAAAAAAGCATAAGGCAAGCTGAAAAGATGGCCCTGCATTAACAGTACTGGGGAGGAGAAAAGAAAATACTGTATGTAGCTCAAATTCACAAAAACATCCATGTGGCACTTACTTTCTCAAATCAGTTTTTCTGAGAGACCACCATCCTGTCTTTACTACGTAGTCTGGTGATGCTGCATAGAGGTTAGGTAAAAAATAGAAGGTAGCTTAGGCCGTGACAGGCAGTGTACAGGGAGGAGGAGGAAGAGTGGGAGGAGGTTACCATGAGAGCCAGGACTCACTGCTTTTCACTTGCTGACTATCAAGCAGACAATAAAAAATTTTTAGGAATTTTTGTGAACAGAATTTTTTCTTGCTTGTGATGATATGCCTTCAAAACACTCATTCCTGTGCATTTCATCAGTGTAATGATGGTAGTATGTGCAGTATGTGGGCATCTTCTGTGTCAGTGTTATTTTGTGATTACAGCAGGGACTGACTGTGTGTGTGTGGTGGGTAGGTATCGCATTTACTGTGTTGTGTGATCACTGCTGTATTAATTTTGTTTTTATTCAAATTTAGCATAGTGTAAGCAGTATTTTCTTTGTGGTATCTGTTATGTTACCAGCAGTGTGTTTTCTGGATTGAAGAAAAAAACAGCAGTTTTTCAAAGTGTAAAGTTTTGTGTTCTCTAATGAGAACGTGTTTATTACCATTGTACGATGCCAGTTTGGTCATGCTCAGGGACTCAGAGAATCATAGGGGTTGGAAGGAACCTCAAGAGATCATTGAGTCCAACCCCCCAATGATGTCTGTGTAGGTCTGGGGTGTAATCTAGGGGGAAATAAATTAACTTCTCATAATTAAAAAATGCAGCGTGTCCTGTATCTTGTACATACTTAAAAAGCACTGAGATAATTGCGGGGAATTAGCTACGCATATAGTTGTTTACTCGCGTATCTTCGTATTGCCACGTGGTTATTTCTATTCTTTCAGGTAAATCTGAATGTATATCTATTACAAGTAAAAAATATGTTCCTCAACATCTTTTGAGGACAATTGATAGGGCACTCCTTTTTCATGGCTGGGTAGTTTTAGTAGATTGTAACCTACTGATCTGCCTCCCACCCCACAGCCTGTCTGTGAAGGTCCTAACAGTGACTTTTTGTGATGAAATTTTAAAGGTTAAAACAATGTCTTGATTTACTTACAGCTCGTTTCTTAAATAGCATGGATGTAAAGTTCCGTTCACTGTGGTATGATCCTACTTTCCCTCAAAGTACAAGTTAGGATAGTGAAGTATCAAAAAGAAAGCATGGAAAAAAAAAGCGTTTTCTTCCTTTTGTGTTTAGGGTTAGAATTAATGATCGCCTAAATAACAGAGTTGTGTTTAGGGTTTTGAACGACTTTGCTGGGTTTTTCCAACCCTTCTGTACTCGCTTTTGAGCTTTTTTTGTTGTTGTTGTTCCCTATTGAAGAATATTGGAGTCTCTAGTGGAATTTAAGAGATTTCATTTTAGTGGACGTTTTTGGTGTTTCATAGCTTTTCTTCCTGTGGGTTCCACAATGTATGGGTAATGCCAGCAGAGACAAAGTTGATTATACGTTTGTGTTGAGAACACACAACAGGTCTGGTTATAGATACGGCCTGAAACTGCACAAACTTAACTTGGCACATGCAGAAGACTTCTAGGATCAAGCCTCCTATGATGACAGTACAGATTCTTGGCGAGTTAGGTCATTATTTTCCAGCCTACTCTCAGGTCTGACTAATGATGTGTATGACTTCAGCTTTAGGACTGAAAGTCAGTACTCTTGTAATTATGTATGTAAGAGAATGTGGTGTCCGTTTCCTGTCCTGTAACCTGTGTAAGCAGTTGGGTTTTTGCTGTTTTTTTTGGTTGGTTTTTTTTTTTTTTTTTTTGGTGTGTGTGTGTGTGTGGTACAACTTCCATTATCTATTTTCAATGCCATTCTTATCTGAATTCTCAGTGCTTTTTGAAGTTTGGGTAGCCGACAAATGTGTCCAGATTTAGAACCCAGTTTCTTTCAAATGTGCAGAAGCTGTGTTGGTTTCCTTTATTTTTCTAGGACTGACATGTTGCTGTACAAAGTGTAAATCTCAGCAGTTAGAAGCAGATACACGTTCTGAAAGGGGACCAACTTGGATTTGTGGTTAGAACCTGTGACTTACAAGAGAAGTGCCTTTAGTTTTTCAGGGCAGCCCACGTTGGAAGGTTGTGAAGAAACCCTATCCGCAGCCACCCCTGCCGCACCTGGCAGGCAGTGGCAGGATGCCCTTGTCGTCCATCTGTGTGGTGTGTAATCTCAAGGCTCTCCTGCCAGCTGTGGCCTGCTTCCAAAAAACTGAATGTGCTGTGACCAGCACCTGATGCTTGTTTTTTCGTAAGGGTTTCCAGCATTGCGTCCCCTGGGAAGACCACGTGCAGCCTTCCCACCCAGCAAGGGGCACCTTGCTCCTCTTTACATCTGCTTGGAGTCTGAAGCTCTGCTTCCTCTGTTTCCTTTGGAGTCTCAGCAGTCTAGCTCTCCTTCCTTGGCATGGAGTACCATCTCCTAGCCAACAAGCTGGTTCAACCTAAGCAAAGCCTTCTTGAAGCCTTGAGTCCTGCCTCTGATTTGCTGGGCATCCGCCAAGCTCAGTTTGAAGGCAGAAGCCTGAGAGGACACGGTGTGGTGCTTCATGTTTGATGTTCATCACAGAAATAAACATGAAGATTTTGCTGCTTCTAAATGGTAGTAAAAAACAACAACAAAAAAACAAAAAACCCATCTAGAATGTTTGTCCCTGTGTGTTGGTGGCATGGCATGTGTGGTTTCTTTAACTTGCTGGTTTTCTCTGGGCTAGTAGTTCGTGCACATCAACAGTGAGCAAGAAAAATTAGGCAGAAAGGGCATTAAATTTGTTCTTGATTTAAAAACAAATCTTCTGTTTCGACTCTTTTTTATTTGATGACATGAGTGTTTTGTAAATAGTTATTTTACATACATGTGTGATTATGCTGTTAAACTTGTCTTAGTTGTTCCTTTTGTCTTTGGAAATACATATGGTTACTTCTCTGGCATCTCAATTGGAGTGAATGTCTTGCCAGCCTATTTAACGTGCTAACGTATGTGAGAAAGCATGCCCTGTGGCCTGAAACATCATTTATGTATTTGCCAGTTGCCTCAGCCTTGTGATTTCTGTTTGTATGCGCTGCATTTGGCCAGGTTGAATTTATTATTGATTTCAGCAGTTTGCAAATATTACACTCACAGACCGTTTGCTTCTGTCTCCTTTGAGCCAGCGTTTTACCCTCATTAGTCTGTGGATGTTTTCTTCTGAATGTTAGCCAAGTGCATTCATAAAAACAGCACAGTGAAAAGAAAGGAAAAGTATGAAGGCTGTTTGACCTATTAATTGTAAGCAGCATTGTGAAACTGCGTTTTAGCGTTAGGCTCTACGTCGTTCTCTCTCAAAGTACGGTGTAGAGTCTCACACTGAAAAAAATAACAACATACCTATTTTCTAAGTTTTCCCTCTTGATTCTGTAGGTTTTCTGAGCTTCCCATCATACAGCCATTTTCTCCGATGATACGGTTGCCATTTTCTTGTTTTGTACCTTCTTGTTTGGTTGGCCTTTGAAGACTTAAGCTGTGAGGTGAGTAGCAGCAGTAGCAGTTATCAGTTCTCTAATTCTGTAGTTTCAGACCACAGTTTGTGAGCTGCTGAGGGACTCACCGCCTCTTTTTTTCAGAGACGTGGGAAAAAAAGGAAGTCTTCGTCATTCTGTTCAAATTTACTATTCCAGGTAACTTTATAGGTCCACCAATTGAAGACATTTAAAAACCACTGATCTAATTATATTATAAACTTCTTAAGGACGTGATGATATCTTATTTTTATGGCTTACTACTTTGTGGGTGTATAGATCATTATGCAAGTAATGATCTCTGCTTTTGCAGAAGGTAATTTATGCCAACATTAAATTTTGGCATCAGTTTCATTACGTTGTGTAGATTTCTATGAAAATAACCCTGCTATTGTGTGGGGCTGAGCTCTGTGCTGCCTCACAGAACACAGGTCTGGCTGATCTTCAGTTCCCCAAGGAATAACCTGGAGAGGAGCGTTTGGTTTCTCTTAGCTTGTGTTTACCAGGTCCATCATCCTGCAAGCCTGCTCAGCTGATTGCTCATCTTTTATTTTTTTCTTTTTGAGATCTTTGGACTTGCATGGTTATCGTTTTTGTTTCCAGCCATTTACATGGCACCATCACATTTCAATAAATCCAAATTTCAAAATGTCAAGAATTTTTCTGCTCTCCCCGCTTGATAGCAGGGCTCCATGTTCGTGTTAGGAGGGGTTACGTAGAGGAGGTGAGAGTGGGGGTGGGAAGTAAAACAGGCTCTGGCTGTTTACACATTCCAGGCAACCATAGATCTGCTGTCTTTGAGGCCAGAAATATTTTCCTTTTTACTATCAGTTTTGCAGATCTGGGGTATTTGGGCTCACTGCCAATGAAAATAAATAGTAATGTGTTAATCTCTCAGATTGTAATGTACTCGTAATAAACCATATTTTACCTTTTTGAGCATGTGCATGAGAATAAAGGTTACCCTCACTTTGTAATTAAAATATGACATTTTTAGAAGTACTAAAAATTACGATAATCACTATGCTTTCTTCAAGAATTGCCTATAAAAGGACAGAGTCAATTTTGAGTCCTTTCTTCTCGCTAGTTTAGTTCCAAAGGGAAAGCCACTCAAGCAGAATATTTTTGCTAATTAGGTTTCCTATTTTCTGCATGATATCCTTTGGCTCAAGGAGCTGACAGTGAGGCTCTTTTTCTGATTTCTATGTTATATATATAAGCTTTTTCTTTTCATTTCTTTTTTTTCATTTATTTTGGAATGTGTCTAGTCTGCTTTGTGGTCTTTCGTTTGATGATTCTGGTTTCCAGCACTTACATTTGAGATTTCTGATGAAATCAGATACTCAACCATCCACCTGCGTGCCTGTATTTTTTGTCTATTGGAAAGGATTTGTTGCAGTCTGCACTAAAATACAGACTGAGCAGACAGGCAGATGAATAATGATTTCTTCCAGGTTCTGCATAATGTAATAAACAGACCTTCTGTTTATTATTATTTATGATTATTAGTGTTTGTGTACGTGTGATTTCCTTCCCCGAAGCTTGCTTTCTTGGTTTCTTAAAGCTATATGCTGTGTATGCCATCAGTGGTTTTCCCAAGCAGTGCAGTAATGCTGCTTCATCACTCCAGCAACTTGCTTTGTCACTGGCAGTTGATGTGGTGCAACTTGTTATTATTTCTGCTTTCTAAACCAAATTTGCTGCCCTCCAGAAATACGAGCATATAATTATGTCACAAACGATCCAAGACAGTCCCACTGAGATAACAGCTGTTTCCTTCGTTCTTAAGTCCGTCCTAGGAGATGCAATGCAAAAGGTAATTCAGGCTGCGTTTTTTTTCCCAAAGACAATTAATGGCTTACAACTTTCTGCATAGCTGTGGCTGTCATCTTATCCATGTTTAGAGATACATTTTCTGAGAAGCAGTAGTCTGCTTCAGCTAGAACATCAGCAACTTGATTAAGCACATGGTGGTATCCCTTTCTTGACTAATTTTCTAAAGGCAGAGGTTGCTGGGGGTTGCTGTTGGCCAGGCTACCTGCACCTTTTTATTTCTGTTCTGTGGCACACACTTAGGATGGTTTATATCCTGGCTGTGGCTCCTGCCGGTTGTGGCATTAATAATTTATCTCTGGCATGTGTTGGGTGCTTCCAGAGGCCAGCACTTTCAAGTATGGATACCTGTATAAGTAGCATGGTGGTTGGAAGCTTTGAGTACATATGGCTCCAATTGAAATTGGGGGCATTAGTGGCTGCTTAGTGCCCGAATACTTAGTGAGCTCTTACTCAGGTGTCTAAATGTAGGGGTGCATCCTAAAATTCTGACAACAGGAGGTAACCTAAATTAAATCAAGTGGCAATTTAAAAGTATTTTGAAGAAACAGAACCTACTGAATAATCATTGCCAGTGTGTACATGGCTGTTCATTTTCTGTTTCCATGTGTTTCTTGAAAGTACAAAATTTGGTGTTCTGTGTTCGAGGGCCTTTACTGTAAGTAGGTAACAATGTATGCTTCCAGTATATATTCAGTTTCATTTAATGTAACGTTTGATTTAGTGGGAGGGTGTCCTGCTACTGTAGGAATGGTTTGCTTTGGTAGTTGTTACAAATATTTGCTACCACGAAAACGCTTTTTGTAATTGAAATAGTAGCAACTGGGAACCTTACTCTTTAAGCAAGCAATAACACTAAAGAAACGAGAATATGAGATATAGTGATCTAATGTAAAACAGATCGCCCCAAATGCTTCTCAAAACGAAGCAGAATTACAGATTACTTATGTGTACGAATATCTAAATATGAGTAGGGTCAGATAATAAGCTCCACTGTGTAAGAATTGTAATTTCTGTAGAGCAGACAAGAGCAGGCTTGGAGGTAACTTTTCATCCTAGTAGTTCAAAAATATCAGAACGCTGGTTTAAGGGCAGATAAAAATAAAATTGCTTTGATTTGAAGAACAAAATGTGATGGAACTGTTTCAGTCTACAGCAGACTTTAGAACCTGTGAAATTGTAACTTCCCTCTCATTTCTCTTTTTTGTTAAGAGTATGGACACGTTTCAGGCTTAAACATCAACAATTAATTTCAAGCCACAGAAACTGTAAAATGGAGTTGTACACACGCATCTAAAGCTCATCACTCTTCTTGCTAGTGAAAAATCTTTTACAACAGATCACAATATGGCAGGCTTGCATTGGTGACTGAACAAAACTGTCTGGGATTAGTTGCACAGCAGTACAGATATTACTTCGTTACTGTATTTAAAATAGTTAATAATTTAAAAAATATATTTCAGAAAACCTTTCCTAGAATTCTTAGTTATGAATCTGTGTGACAGGGTAAGAAGAACAGTAGGGCCCTGACAAAGGCGTACAACATGTGGTGGAAGGAGGCCATTTTAGTACTTCATTTGTCTTCAACCCAAGCCAATGAATGAGTTATGTGTGCATTTATGTAGCTATACGTGTATCTGACGTTGTGTCTTCATGGCTTTATGCTCACATTTGGGAAAAACATGCGTAAAGATGGTTGGTAGCACACCAGCAAGCTGCTGTGTTGGGTGGGATTCATGGGTAAAAATAAGCTTAAAGAGAAAAAAAAAAAAGAGCCGTATTTGGCTCTTAACAGGAGGAGTACCTCATTCAACTGACAGGTTTTTGTTACTTTTTTGCAACTGCTGTTTAAAAGAGGCTTCTGTCACCATTGGTTTCACAGTTTTTGATCTCGTTAGTTTCAGAACCTATTCTAGGCTAGTCTGCTTCCTGTGAAGAGTAATGCTTAGTGAGATGTGGGTATATGCCACACCGCACTGCTAAGAAATAAGTTGAATTGTTTTGGTCCTGCAGATCACCCTTATTAAGTAGTATGTTCCTTTTGGGGGAATGAGGGGTGGGGGGAGAGCAAGAGAAACAAGGAGCAGCAGTGACGTAGGGCTGTTGTACTGGCGAAGTATGGCAGCTTTCCCCCAGGTTTCATCTTTCAGGGTGTTCCAATCAATGGTAGGCTGGTACTGAAACAGTTGCCTTCCTCCTGGAAAGTGAATGTTTACAAAGTACCAGTTGTCGACCCTTAGCTGGGAAGTGGCCTTTCCAAAAGAGGAAATTGGTTCTGAAGTGTTAATGAATTGCTGCAAATTGTCACCGGGAGGAATGATTAAAAAATAAACAAACAAATGGAGGGAAACCAAAACAAACCGAATACAAACGCCATGGACATCCCTCACCAAACTGAAATGAAGCAGGTGACAGACTTGCTACTGAGCACTGAAGGTTGTCTTGGCATGTTCCAGTGTGAATTGTTCCTCAGTTGTCCGCTTTATGTGTGAGGGAAGCAGAGTGAACTTATAATCAGAAACATTCTGTAAGAACAGTTGTTACTCGTGATTACTCTGGTACATGTACATGTATGTTTTGGGAGAAGGGAAATGATGTATTTGTGTTTTCAAACCTTCCAGATCGAAGCGTAGCCTCTTTTTTTTCTTTGAATAACACATCACATCCTATAGTTTGACTTCTGGAAAGGTATACTTAATTTTTCAGTAAATGCTGTTTGTTCATTCTACAAAACTGTAATTTTGCCATTGTAATTGCAGGCACGTTACTTAAAACACTGAGGATAAAAGTAGCCTTTATGTGAAAGTGTTGGGTGTACCAGCTGATACAATATGATTAGGCCAGAATGGTGATGTTCTCCATTGTGCTTGTTTACTTGAACATGTATACCTTTATTCCAGTTGTTTCTGCAATAGGTAGGAGACCATTTCAGGTGTAGTATAATTGCCAGTACTGTACGGGTTGAAGCTGATCTGAAAAGGGGCAGTGGTGAGTGCCAAGAATTGACCTTTTTACAAGTTGCAAAAGTGGCTCTTTCCTCCTTGAACATACTTCATTTGGAAATTAATCTTATGGAAACCCTTTCTCCCTAATATTTAGTTTTCTTTATGTTTAGTTTTCTTTATCTTAAACATTAAAAACAAAGTGCTGTTAGCCCACTTTGATGTATGTGTTTAAGCTGAATGTTTGAGTGTCTTACTGGAGAGACTTCTTTTCCAAATATATTTATATTTTTAAAGAATATTTTTGTGAAATGTCTGTCTTTATTATAGGCCAGACATTTCCTTTGATAGCATATGGCCATAGGTATTAAATATTTATACCTGTGCTTAATTGCACACACTGTCGTTTCACTGAAGGAAACAGCTGTACTCAAAGGCACGAAGTTTACAGTATGTGTGTGCATTTAGGGTTTTGGCATTAATTGCTAGTTCATATAAGAACTGACTGTCTGGAGCATAAATGTTTTAAAGTCTGTCTTATTTCTACTTTATAGAATTGAAAAAAAAATATCCAGTTATTAAAAGCTTTTAATGAGTAGTGAAAAGCTAGTTGCTAGGCCTTGTGGTTCATCTTTGTAATGCATGGTTTTTCTTTTAAATGTGGACCTTAGATGTCCTTTCAGTGCAACCTGGGCAGAGATTGCTGACTGCTGTCTGCTGTGGTCCTGAATGCAAACGAATGAGTCAAGCTACTGTGTAACTAAAATGGCATCTAGTGCTGAGAAAGTTAGCAATTTTGTTAGTTGCTCAGGAGAAATGCCTGTTACACTTGTACTTTGAAGGGTTGCTTCCAAATAATCACTCTATCTAGCAGTCTGAATTCTATATCCGTTGCTAATAAAGATGTAATCTGCAAGTAAAGCAAAACATGCGTGTTCTAGACGTGTGGTCATGGTAAGTTTCTCCCGCAGTAGTCCTTGGTGAAGTTTATGTTCCTCTTTAGAGATGAAGGAGGCCTGTCACCAAGGGAATGAAATAAATTATTGTGGTACTCAAGGAGTAAGATGAAAAGGTAAGGGTGTGCGTAGCAGAGGAAGCTTTAGTTGAAGGAAACAGTTGTAAATATTCAGTCTAGCTCATGTAGGAAAAAGGGAACTCATGTAGTCTGCAGACAGACTATAGATAGAGCAGATGAGTGATTTACATAGGTTGTCCTGAAAATAGCAACCTTTTTATTTCCATGAAGACTGCAACAGCTACAAAGAGCACAATAACAGTTTGATAGAGAAAATTCTTAGCTCCAAAGTGCTGGTCACCACCATTAGCTATGTGTTGCACCAGCAATGAAGAGGAGCCTTTATCCCGCACCTGCAGCGATCTACCCCAGCAGAGGTNTCCTGAAAATAGCAACCTTTTTATTTCCATGAAGACTGCAACAGCTACAAAGAGCACAATAACAGTTTGATAGAGAAAATTCTTAGCTCCAAAGTGCTGGTCACCACCATTAGCTATGTGTTTGCACCAGCAATGAAGAGGAGCCTTTATCCCGCACCTGCAGCGATCTACCCCAGCAGAGGTGACCTACTGTTGCAGTCTCCACTGCTGAAATGCACCACCCACTGCCTTGCTGTGCTCACATCCACTCTTCGGCCTCCATAAGCATTCAGCAAGCGTCAATGAGCAGCAGGTGTGAAAGCAGGAATTCAGTTGCACGTGCTTCCTTTATACACTCCTCTACATCAGCTGCCATTTTGTCAGACCTCCCCTCTGCTGCCATCTGTCACACAGCACTCGGCCTGCTGATTTGAAGCGCCTTTGGGGACAGCATTGCGCATGTGATGGATGGAGCCACTGCATCTCTTCCTGGTTGAAGAGCATGAGGGAAAAATTTAATACAGGGTGTTTTACTGTGGCAAAATGACTGTCAGGAGGTGTTCTGGGAAGCCAGTGAGATGGCTGACGGCAGCAATAGGAGGCAGCAAGGCCAGCCTTGCGTGGCACGGCCCTGGGGCTGCTGAGATGCTGCTTGCTGTTGGGTTGCTTCCTGTCACTGGGAAGAGGGCTGCTGTACCCTGCACGGGAGGGGCTGGGAGGTGCTGGGGGTGCCCCCCTGTCAGAGCTTATCCACCCACTGCGACTGGCGTTTGATGCAATTAGTTTTTATTTACTAGGACAGCCTTAATAGGTTTCACTTACGTACCTGGGTTTTATTGCAATGTAGCCCTCTAAATACCCAGGAGGCTCCTAAAATAACAAAGATACTATTAATTAGGAGTTAAAAGGATTGTAGGCTTTTAAACAATAATTTTTGTTTTTCTTTCTCATCGTTTAATGCATTGTTTAATGCATGTACGTATTTAAAGCTGCATCTCCACTGGTAGAGTCATACAACAGCTGAAGTATTTTGAGTAGTGATATTTGAGGTGACTGTTTAAAAAAAAAAAAAAACCTGTGTAATTCTATTCTTTTCTCTTCCCCTTTATTTTTTTGTTTTGCATATTCAAGACACCTTTGTCACAGTCAGTTTCGTTGCAGTCCTCTAAGGCCACTGTATTTCCCATTCTGCCTGTTGATTGTTCTACCCAGAAGCAAGTGATAGTTTTTAAATAGTACAAGTAACACGTAATGCATTTTTGAAGCCATAAAGCCAAATATGAGAACTGGGACTGATTCAGCTTGATTACTTCACTTGTTTGAGCAGATTTCACACTGCCAGTATCACTTAAAATGGAGGAAGAAGGGAGACAGGAAAAACCAGCAATAGCTAAATAAAAGATGTTACAGCTAAAAGCCCAGATAGGATGTGTTTCTGTCATCTGTGCTGTCAGAAACAAAAGAATAAAGACACTGTAGTCCGATGTTGGACTACAAACTAGACTCTTCTGTTGTGAGGTGAAAATTTATCTGGGTTATTGTACTTTCAAAAATATATTTGTATTTCTGCCAGTGGGTGCATACCAGATCAGTTACAATTCCAGTCCAAATCCAAACTGAAGTTGGCACAACATAAAGGAACTTTCAAGACAGCGGACTGTGGTAGTCCAGAGCTTCATTTACTGTATATTTTTTGTTCAGAATTACAGCAGGTCTGGAAACAGGCATATTAAGGGTCACCAGCACAATGTGGTGTTCTGTTCAAATAACTCATATTTTTATTACTTCTTCCTACTTAAGCATTGAATAAATCAGTATTATTGCTTTAAAAAGTAAAAGCCAATTGACTGTTTAAACTGGAGCTATGCAGAATGGAATGCTAGCACAGACTTGTTTCTTGCCTGTTGGTTTGGGTTTAGTATTTCCACACAAGCTGTACACAGCCAGTGGTGGAAGAGGACAGTGATCATTGCTTACCATCAGCGGGGAATTACATGAAAAGTACTGTGCTTTTCCCTCATGAGATAGCCTGACTAGCTTTGATGGTGTAAAATGTTGTTAGATGTTTTGCTCAGCTGGCAAGTATAGATGTTCTACTAGATCATGATTTGGATTACCTGACTGTAAGAGTATAAAAAGACTGAGAGGAAAAAGAAACTGAAACCATTGCACCGTGTGTGCTGGGCATGTTGAAGGCAATAGCTAGAGTGACTTCTGCCTGATTTCAACACGTACTAGTAGAAACTGGGGCTTGTATGGTGAAAGCTAAATGGCAGGTCTGTCCAGATACTTTCATTGATCAGTGCTCCTGAGCTTGCGGACTGTCAATTAGTATGCATTGCATATCTGAATGTCCCTGAGTATTTCCTAAGAAATACTGGTCTCTTGCCTTCCTTTCCTGACTTGCTACACCTGGGAATGGAGAACTCTTGTGCCTTGAGGAAAGCTTCCTTAAAGATCTGCCAGCTTTGCTCTGTACCCTTGCCTATGAGGACAGTTTCTTAGGGTGTTTTGTTGACTGACTCCCTGAAGAGCAGCTAGAAGTTAGCATTTCTTAACAGGTACAGAATGCTCCATTGCTGTGCTTGTTTGAAGAATCAAGTAAATGTATTGTTTGTCAAGCAACCAGAAAATGAGTAACTATAATTAATCCTTCTTATACAGTTAATTTTTGTAACAGTTGTGTGAGGACTGATGCTAAGCTATGTATAGAAATGTGTGAATGCCTTTGAGATGCTGGTGTGCGGCACACAGTACACAAAGTATTGGTTTATAGATCATAGATTCACCTTACCTCACAATAGCACTGTGGATCTGCTTTGTTTTTATATCGTTTTCAATTACGGTCTTCCTGGCATTTCCGAGTACAGCTTATACAAAACAAAATGCCTACTTCCATCAGTTCATACATATTTTTTAAATTTATTGCTGTACGGTTCTCATCTAGGTTGGCCCTTTAGGCGTGGGCCTACTGTTAGTTTTGTTTCTAGACCTGTAGAGCTTAGCAGGTCGTGGATCAGGCTGAAGGTCTACCCTTGAACCATGTAAATCATAGAAGAAAGTTTAAAAAAAAAAAAAAAAAAAAAGCCCAGGCATTCCTGTAGACTGGGGCTTGATAGAAAGTCTGATTGTAGTGTGGTGACGTGACAGTTCAGGCATTTTGGAACATCCAGGCTTGGCAATAAAGTCAAGGAGTTTGTTACAGCCTGTTCTTGGTACTGTTTTCCAGGTGTAAGAAGCATTATGCACCAGTAGTGCAAACAGTTAAAAAAAAACAACAAAACTCTCTGCATGTGATACCTTAATATCAGTTGTGTAGATGGTATGTTTACGCTAGGGATGCTGGGGTGTTTGTTTTTTTTTTCCCCCTAGTTTTATTCAGCTGTAATCTGTTTAAAGTTTGGCCCATTTACTTGTCCTCTTGCTGTAAGCCAGCTAGTATGAAGAGGTTTGAACATTTGAATTGTGAAAGACTTCTCTAGTAATTAAGTGCTTATTATTATCAGTGAGAACAGAAAATTTAATAGGTATAAATACATGAGTCTCTATGTGACTCTAGAACAAGGAGAAAGGGTTTGTGAAATGGCTGTGAACCAGGATGTACCCAGGTAGCTGAGTAGGCCAATGGCACGTATCAGAAATAGTGCAGCCAGCAGAGCAGGGAGGTGATCGTTCCTCTCTACTCAGCACTGGTGAGGCTGCACCTCGAGTACTGTGTTCAGTTTTGGACCCTCACTACGAGAAAGACACTGAGGACCTGGAGCGTGTTCAGAGAAGGGCAGTGAAGCTGTGAGGGGGTCTGGAGCTCAAGTCTTATGAGGGGTGACTGAGGGAGCTGGGATTGTTCAGTGTGGAGAAGAGGAGGTTCAGGGGAGACCTTATTGCTCTCTATATCTACCTGAAGGGAGGATGTGGTGAGGAGGGGGTTGGCCTCTTCTCCTGGATAATGGGAGGGAATGGCCTCAAGTTGCACCAGGGGAGGTTCAAGTTGGATATTAGAAAAAATTCCTTCTCCTAGAGGGTGACCAGGTGCTGAAATGGACTGCCCAGGGCTCTGGAACAGGCTCCCCAGGGAGGTGGTGGAGTCACTGTGCTTCCGTGTTTTCAAGAAACAGTTAGATGTACTGAGGGATATGGTTTAGTGGTGATGTATTGGTGGTAGGTGGATGTTGGACTGGATGATCTTGGAGGTCTTGTCCAATCCTGGTGATTCCATGGTTCTGTGACAATAGTAAAAAAATGTAAGAGCCAATTGAACAGTTATTTTTGTTCTATTACAAGTGTAACAAACCGTGTATACTGAAAGCTTTCAGGTCTTCCTGCAAAGAAAACAAAATTCCAGACTTTTATCCATAACATGAGATTATAATGATTTTGATAACTGAAAGCAAACTCGAGGGAAAGAAATGTTGCCCAGCATTAAGCTCATCATCCATGATAGTGGTCATTCTTGGACTGCCACCTCCAGAATGTGACCAGGGCGTGATTTTGTCCTCTCACCATGTTCAGATTTAATTATCTATGTTTAGTACTAAATCCCTGAAGTCCGAAAAATCATTTATGTTACTTTGTACCCTTTTTTAAATGCTACACCCTCAGCGAGTCATTTCCATCTTGCTAGAAACATAAGTGAAGAAGTGGTGCTTTCAGTGCCCACACTCAGCGGTTGGATGAGATGTGATCTTTGGATGGAATGGTTTAAACTTGAAAACCTCCCTTCACCTGCTTTTCTCTCTACCCATTCCTCTGAGGAATTATTAACAGGTGCTGAAGGCATGAGTGCTGCATGGCCCTAAATTCCCATTGTAAAAGGAAAGATCAAACATACTTTAAACAAAAAAACAGGAAACCAGAAGAGTTGGAGTTCACAGTGACTGTGTGACTGTGGAACAGTCTGACAATGCCTATGGGGTTTGAAGTGAAATACTACTGTTAACAATCATGTAACAATCACATAAACTGTTTTTAGTCTGTTTTCCACATCCAACCATAAAGAGGACACTAAGAGAAAGAGGAGGGACAGGAAATGACATCATGTTAATCACTTAATCAAGTGTTAAATGCTTTTGAGAGAGGTACTGGGGGTGCTGCACTCAGAAAGAAATACAAACACTCTCTTAGAATAAGTAACATTATTTTCCCTTCCTCATTTTTTTCTTACTTCAGTGTTCATCCCATCCTCCACATCGTGTTTCTTAGGCATCAGATTTTGAAGAGATAACATTTCCTTTCTTCCCATATCAAGATCTCAATCCCATCCGCGTTGACGTTTGAGCTTTCTGAGGAAGAATGCATTATGTAAGTTTTCCATTAGCCTGTGAAATATTAAATTAAGTGTTGAAAGCATGAGTTGTTTTTGTTGAGTCAAGCCACTGAGATGATTTGTCCTCATCAGAATGACGTTTTTTTAGGCTAAGCAGAGAACTGAGCCTTACTGACGCGCACTTTCTTTCCCCTCTCCTTACCTTCCTTCACTGAGCGAAAGACAGCGAACAAAGGCCAAGTTCTTAGTAACACAAGTGAAAGCATAACTGTAATTTGTAGCTGGGAATACCGTGAGTAACTTACGTGCCTGTACATTCCTTTGGCAAGATGTTATTCACATTCTCCTTGAACTTATAATTATGTATCATCACTTAATAAGGAGAGAACTTCTTTGTCAAGCAGTTCTCTGCAGTATTAAGTTTTCAAACTGTGTGCTATAATGGGATGTTTTGGAAGGTATCAGAAAATTCATTCACTTCATTTGTTTTTCTGATGGGAGATAACATTGCTACAGTGTTAACTGTAGTCTAAAATAGGTAAAAGTGCAATATGCAGTAGTGTATTTGTGCATAATTAGTGCAAGAATATAAATGAAATCTGTCTTGACATGCTCTCATGATAACATTTTTCCTACATGTTTACAGAATGAAAGAAAATCTGTCTCTGGTAGAAAATTCTGTGTTTAAAGCAGTCTCCCACTATCCTTTGAAGTGTTAAATCCTCCTAGGTTTCATTTTTTTTGGCACAAGAGCAGTGGATGTTTAAGAAGCCAACAACTTTAGCTTGCACAGGAGCATTCCTGTCTTATTTTTGTTTCTAGATCTGTTTCCTGTGGTGGGGGAAGGGAAATGAGAGCACAGCTGCTCACAAAGTTCAAGATGAAGCTGCTTCTTCAGTGTGTGTTTTAAGCCTTGGTCACAGTTTCTTACTGGAAGTCTTTAAATAAGCTTTAGTCTGATCCTCAATTGCTCCTTTATAGGCGTGAAGTCTCCCTCCTTCTCCCTCCCCCCATTTCAGTCCACAGCAACTAAACCTACTCACCATGAAAACAAAACTCCTGATTATCTGCAAAGCAAATATTCAAGAGAGCCCTTAGAGGCAGAGCACGTCAGCGTGCATCTTTCTGAGATCCAGCAGGTAATTGATTCAGCATCAGCTTGACAGAGTGATTGATCAGTATTTGGTCTGAGGTTTTTCTGTCCTCTTTTCAAAAGTTTTTATGCTTACCAGCACAAAAGATTGACTGCTTGGATCCCAAAGCTGATTTGAACCTTTATTTCCCAGATAAGCTGAACATCACAGAAGGGGAGATTAATTTTCTGCCTGGTTGTTTATAATGTTTCCCGTAACTCAGAGGGAAAAGTAACAGTCTATTCCTCTTACACCTCCTTATAAATATATTAAATAACATTGTCAGTCTAAATTTTGGCTCACATGTTCCCCAATCAGAACACTGAGTTTTTCATAGTTTTACAAACAAAGCAGTCCATTCTGCTGTTTGCCCAGTTAACATTTTTATTGGCCCATATTACAATTACATGTATGTAAAAGGAGCACACCGAGCCTACAGTGGGAAGGATATGGGTGTTGCAGCATCTTCTTTCATGCACTGGTAGGACGTTTTATTGAGGTACCTTTGCTTATATAGAATAAAATGTTTGGGTGATAAGGAGAAGCACGTACCATTGATTGCCTGTGATTTTCCTATCCAAGAGCAGATTAAATGTCAGTATAGGGAGGATGTGCTTTGTTTGAAATGTAGATTAGTGGTAATGAAAGCTGTTGCCACCACTCCAGAGCTGTATAGCCCTGAGCAGCAGATATAGAGATGAGCGCCAAGTTTTTCATTTAGTTAGCTTAAAACCTGCAGGTAGTTTCACCCCAGAGAAGAGCTGACAGAGGAGTTAAATGTAAGACTCTCGTTCTCAATATGCAAAAGTCTTGGAATACCAGGATACTAGGAGAAACGTGGGAGAGAGTCAGTGTTGTAGGTCTGGTAACTGAGCTGGTTATAAGCCCAGAGACTGAACCAGGTGAAATAATGAAATTGCTGGCTATTATTTGACTTGGTGAGTAAAGGACAGAGGAGAATCATGCGATGTAATCTTATGAACGTGAGTTTGTTGAAAGTAGGTTTTGTTAAACTGCTACCAACATTACTGTGTTTCGGAGGGGCTTATGCATTGAGTTCTAGATGAGGAAGTAATGAGAAGATACGTATTTAGACTTGTGTGAGGTTGCTCCCTTGATGCTGCTCTGCAATTAGGATGAAGAAAAACAAACGATACAAGGTGAGAATGGCACACAGTAACTGGGAGAGACCTAACCTGAGTTAGACAACTCACGATGTTTGTAGATGATTCGTAGATTCAGAAAGTAATAATGCATGGAACAAACTGCAGAGTGACTGTGCTAGTCAAACTGGACAAAAGAAAATCATTGCTTTAATACAGCAAATGTAGCGTTGCACCAGGAAACAAAGATATATGACTTATTTGGAGTCGTAGACTCCATCCTGTGGAAAAAATCTTTGGCCAAAGGACTGTCTTGATCTCTAGGTATGTAAGCTAGAAAGTTTGTTTTGGTAAGGGAGATGATATTCTATCTGTTGTTGAGAAGTCTAAAGCTGGATTGTTTTATATAAGTCTTGAATATGTAAGTGAGGAAGAGAATGAAGGTTCAAAGGAGAAACACAGAAATGATTAAGGGGCTGGAAACAAGTAAAAATGTTTTTTCGAGTGTAAGGTACTGAGCTTAACAAAAAGCTGAAAGGTATTCTCATTAAGCCTTTGTAATATATGAATCTCTGAACTTCTGGTGTTTAATTTTAACTGGGAGAGAAGTAGAGTTCCTCTGTTCTGGTTCCAGTTGTGTCATATCTTGACAGTTTTAAAAGCATTACAGATCTTATATACAGTAAGCACTTAGGACTGTTCTGTTAAGTAGTTGAATGTAAATGTCCAGATTTAAAGATGGAAAACCCCAGATAAAATCACATGCATGTAATGGTCTTATTAGGTACACACACATATGTATGTGTTACTCAAACAAAATCAGAGATGGGAGTGATATGGACTACAGAAGATGAAAGAATGACTGCAAAGACAAAAAATGTGATAGTATACTCAATTATGCATATAAAATCTGCACCAGTGGAGGTAACCCACTGTTGCGTGGCTGCTACGACAGCATCATTGCTAGGAAAATGTTGCCCATGCAGTCCATCTTTCATCATCCCAAACAGATGGAAGTCAGAAAGTGCCAAATCCAGCCTATACAGTGAGTGTGGTAGACCAGTCCGGCCAAGATTGACCCTGTGCTCCAGTCTTCAAACATTCCAGTGTTGCCACCATCCCAGTGCACTGAAGCTGATATTCACTTCTGCACACAGTTCTCTGCAGATTCGTACAGATGAGCTGATTGAGACACTCTTCATTCCATGGTGTGACAGCTGTGCATGGCCATCTTTATGGTGTCTTTCACGTTGCTGTCACCACTGCTGAGACCACTCACTACCTCACTGTGCTCGCATCCACTCTTTGGTCTCCGTGAACATTTGTTTGGTCTCCATAAACGTTCAGCAAGCATCAGTGAGTGTCAGTTGCCATTTTTTCTGCATGAAGGAATTCAGTGACACACTTTTGCTTCATCTACACTTCCATGTTCAATGCCATTGTGTCAGAGTGCCCCTCTGCTGCCATCTGTCACACAGCAACAACATGTAATGGGATATTGGTGCGAAGGTTCAGCCTCTACTGCCGTACCACCAACATCCACCTCTGACTCTGTGGGTCAATGTAACAAAACAGGAGGCATTACTTTCAGAGCAGCCCTCTTGTGTTATTTCTGTAGAATTTCTGTGGATATATTTTTTCCTGATTAAATGCCATTTGCTGATGCTAGTGACAAGTTTTAAGGAGTTTCTTACCATTAAAATGTATAGTAAAGAAGTAGTAACACGACTCCTAAATTATGAACTGTATTATAGATTTTGCTGAAGTTAAATTCATTAAGCACTGTCTTTTCCTATTTAAGTAACAGAAGGCAAATAATGAACTTCATAATGAATGCAGCACACAATTTATTTTTTTCAAGCAAAGTCCTTGCTGTTAGGTAAAGCAGGAAAAATATAACTAAAGCCTGAAGGCTTAGAAGAGGGCTGAGGACTGGAACCAAAGGGATAAGACATGGAAATAAGATCTGAAAGTTTACATGTAAGCAGTTTTCATTTTTGTACATAAATATATATATTTATCTAAGCAGAATTTGCCTAATCATTCCCATTTTGAATTATCTCAAGCATGTCCGAGTACTTGCTGTCCTATGTCAAACCAATTATTTTTCAGGTATAAACTTGTCAGCAGATGTTCCAAGGATCCAGTCTGCTTCCACCCTCATGATATGATGGGGTGTGGTGCTTCAGAACTTGGCTACTCTGTACCTGGGAAATGAATCAGCTTTAATTAGGTCAGTCTCTTAATGCCAGAAGCATCAAGCCTTCCGCTGTCGCAACAGATACACGACAAGAAATTAAACCCATCAGCCTCTGTTCTGTGTACATATATGTGAACATGGAAATTCAGTGTTAGGAACTGTAGAACACAAATAGGTTATGATACCAACAAACAACACCAGCTCTCGCCTTCATCCTCTTCTGAACTCTCAACAAATGAGCTAATATGTTCTAAGCAACTCATCAGTGGTAATAGACTTTCAAAATATAATATTGAAGTCACATGTTCAGTAAAACTGTTAGGCTCATAACTGAGTTCAGTGCTGACAGTGGTGTGTTCAGCCCTGCAGTATGACACAGAAGTTGTGGCTGAAGAAACTGAACTAACTCAGTTACCGTGTCAGAATTGCATCATTGCTCAAAGCCCTTCAAACTTGTTCCAGGTAAACACAGCTCCCTCTTCCAGCTGGTGTTCTTTTAGAGAGCAAACCCAAAATAAGTGTGTAAGAGTCTGATGTGATCAATGGGGAAAATCATTTCTGACTGGTGTACAAATAGTAGATGGTTAGATACATGGGGGATCTTAAGGATTGACGTGACTTTCGTTCTAAATGACACGTCTGTGTACCATCAGTGTTCGTTGCTGTTGCAGATAGTAGAGGTGGAACATGTGAATTGTGTTTATAACTGTGGTTGCACAAGTCTGTTCTAAAGTGCCGTATTCAGTTGCCCAATGCTTCACAATGAATACGTGGTGGTGGTTCATTATTCACTCAGAAGTATATTTTCCCACCTGAGCAATGTGAGCAAAAACCCCAGGTTTTGAAGCTGAGTGATAGCAATGAGGTTCCATCTAGTTTGTGGTTATCTGAAAGGGAGGGGGAACCCAGAAAAGAATGTTGTTTATACACCCAACCTCCACCCCTTTTTTTTATTCTTTTTTGAAAATCTTTCAAGACTACAGCAGAATTTTGGGTATAAATAATTCATTTGACGTTGTATCTATTTTAAAAAAAAACCTTTTAACTGCAGATAGATTTCAGTGCTGACTGTTACGCTTCTCTCCAGCTTCTGTTCAGCGTTGTCCTGTGCATTTGAACCTCTGTGCTTTTGTGAAATGTGTGCCTGGGGGGAAGGGAGGATGATGAGCCTTCTCCACTCCTTTGTATGTGAAGAAAACGGCAGGGCCCAATCATGCTGCATCACACATTGTTTTTGCCATCTTTCCCTTTGGTATATTTTCTCTTCCATTTTTCTTCTTAGTGTTTTTTAGATCAAAATGTATGCGTTACTCTGATTTGGCCCCTGGCAGCTGGCTCTCCTCATAGATGAAATGAAGTTCATTTTAGCCACATAATTTTCTTGAAGATCTCTATCCTGTATTTCAAGGTGCCTGGAGATGAAATCATGATTAATTACAAAGAGTGTTATCCAGCACATTGCTTCCCATCCTTACTTTTTTGGAAGACTGAGAATGAAGCCAGAGGTAGTAATGCTTCCCATCCAGATTTTATTTTAAAATTCAGGGCGTTTTTTTGTCTGTTTGTTTTGGGGTTGATCTTCTTTTATTATTATTATTAGTCTGCTTGTTTTGGTTTTAATCACTCAGATTCGCTCAGACAGTGACCGCAGGGGATGCTGATATTTTCTTTTTTTCTCTTTTATTGCCACAATTTGGAATGAAAAGTGAATATTTTCCAATTCAGCACTAAAAATGAGACAACCAAAATGTTTCATTTTCATGCAAGTTATCAGTCATGATTGCTGTACTGATTACTTCACGTGGAGAGTTTCTACAACATTAAGCATGTTTGATATTCATTTAAAGTAAATTATTATAAATACAGTATGTTGCAATATTTATATTTCATCCTAATTTGCATTGTGTCACATTCTCATTAAATTTCCATTTCTTCCGTCACATTTCTGCAGAATATCTCCCACCTTGAAGTATTAACAGAAGTATTTATTTTCCTCTCTGTTGATGGGAAATGTTTTTCCGTCAAAAATCCTAACTAGATGTACGTACAGATCTTTTTATCAGCAAAATGATTTCTTATCTTAGGGACTACAATTAATTACTTCATATTGATTCCAAAGATACAAATAGAATATTCCTGGCAAGCAAAAGGTACCACAGTATCCATCGTTATGCTTTTTCCTAAAGCCCATCTGCTTCCACCGTGGAGTCAGATACCATGGAACCCTCTTGGTATGTTTTTAAGTGCCATAGATGAGTGTTCACAAAGATGTAAAGTTGTCTTGTGATTTCCACGTCTCCTGTATTTTTGAATGTGCTACTGAGAAGGATACACTGTTCTTTATAATGTGCTTGGTTTTCACACAGCTGTGGATATTAATGCTGTAGGCAGCCCTTGAAAAATATATCTGAATTCTCATTTTGTTTGTCTAGTTTCATTTGTGCTATTATCTGTACCCAGTGGAATGAACAGTGAACCACATTAATTGTGGGAGTTGCTTTAGGCCATTCATCTTTACTGGTTGTATAGGTGCAGTTATCTGGAATCACTAGGTAAATTATTCCTTCTCGTTCACAAATTCATCTCCTCTTCCTAGCAGGCAATCCTGCTACGGTATGGAGAGTTAAAGCAGCATGAGAACTTCTTGACAAATAACGTAATGGGGCAGCAATAGAGCATGGTAACTTCTGCTTGCTACCGTCTTGCCTGCCCCCTTAGCCCAAAGTCAAGTCTCTCAAGTGTATCCTTACTCCAGAATGTACCCATGATAAACAGTTGAATGTAAAGTCGCATCCTGTAGTGCACCAACTGCTTCTTTAGGAAGTCATCTGATACAACAAAATCAATTGATGTATAAAGTTGTTTTTAACACTCTCAAGCTTTTTAAGTATTACGTAGCCATCAAAGCCTAGTTATTATGGAAACCTAAAGCTTCCCGAACTCCAGATCCATTCATCTCAAAATGGAGAATAACATTCTGTGCATATGTCCTTGCATGCTACAATAATAATAATAAAGACTCACTTGAAGTATTGCACTTGAGTTCTGCTGCATCCTCTGAGCGCTGAGAAGTGTCACTGATCAGGTTCAAGTGGCCATGAAGAACGAGGTCTTTTCAGTGTTGTCATTTAAGTGTTAAAAGGCTGCTGTGTGCAGTAGAATGAGATTACCTGGGGAATCCTGTTGTGATTTTTTTCATGAGTGGATTTTTGAATGAAGATGAACAACCGCTTCAGGAAAGCAATATACTTCTGTCAAGCTGTTTTCAATCCCTAAGCTGAGTGAAATGCTAACTAGGCTGAAGCATTGTGCGTGGAAATCAGTGTTGCCATTTTGGCGAAGACATGGTTTTTCTTCTTTGCAGAAGCCAGCAGCGTTGCCGTGACAGGAGAAGCTCCAAGCTTCCAGTGGATTTCATCCATCCCTGAAGATGGATGGAGCACGGGTGAAGGTGACTCTTAAGGAGCTGTTATGCCTCATTTGTCCACTGGCTTGAAGAACAGCCACTCTACCCTACTTGGGAAAATGGAGTTCATACTCTTTATCTCTTCTGAAAAAAAAAATGTCTCCTTCCTTTCCTCATCCAGTTATCTCCTCAGGCCTAATTGCAGTCATAGGAAGGGAGACGACCTTGGACATGTGTTGTGCCTCACCACTGTCTTCCAAATCTAACAGGAAGAAGATGACCTTACTTAGTCTGTCCTTGACCTGAAAAAAGGGGCTTGGGTGGACTTTTCCATGCCAAGAGGAGCAGAAATAGTTTGAAAGGAAGAAATGCATGTGAGTACAGCCAGTTGCTGATTTGGGTTCAGGCAAATATAAAGCTGGCAAAATGGATACCTAGTGAGAATTTGGGGAATATCTGCTAGTGATTCTGTGCTGTCACTTGGTCAAGGGGGAAGAAAGATTACCATTCTCTATGAACTGTTCCTGATTTTTGTATAGAGTTAGGACTGCAGACTTCAACTTATGCTTTTAATGGTAAGCACAACTTCTCAGTGTTTTAACAAATGTACCCCAGGTCTAACTTTTACATTCAGTTTGTTCACTGCTGATGAGAAATGTGTTTCACTTTGGTTAAGACAGAAAAGCCACTTCATCTGCTTAGACAGCATTATACTGTTAACAAACTGCTCCTTCTACCTTTAAATAATCAGTTACTTTCTTGATAATAAAGGTATGTTTTGTAGTTAGATGAGATTTTCGTCTGAAGGCAAATCAAGATAGGCAAGGCTTAAAAGGAAAGAAACACTAGTTTGGTGTATCGTGAATGCCAAACTCGTGGAAAGAAGGAAATACCTAGGACCTGTATGATGACAGTGAAAGTCTGAATGATGAGGGAAAGGAGTTTCACAGCAGGTAATGCAGCACTGATAGTTAAGCTGGTAAAAAAAATGTTTGCAAGAGTATAAAGTGTTGCAGCTGCTTTTGCTTTTCTTAAAAATTGTGTGTATATGTGTGAAAGACTAAATGAAAAATTAACACAGATTATTTTTTTTTCCCAGTAAAATCTGCAAGACTTAAGATTTAATCAGTCATGCTTGTGAGCATTCTGACTCTTCTGTCTGTGGGACTAGTCCTGCGCATTCACCATGTGTGCCTTTGTACTGAATTAAATTTGTCATGTGAGGAAATCTGTGTTGTCAGAAGCTGTGTTGGTACATTTGGTGAAACTTTGACAGTGCTTTTGAGTCGTCTGCTGGGAGATTCCCAAGCATGTGTTTGGAATGGCAGGATCCATAGATGTGACCTCAGAAGTTGCAGACTTTGTCGGAATATTATGCAACGTGTTTTGTAAAACCTCTTTAAACATTTGCAGAAGTAATGCTACAAGTTGGATTGCACAGCACTTTTACAATTAGATGCTGAACAGCACATCGTGTTCACTACTAAAAGTGAATATAAAAGCCACTTAAAATGAAAATTCCTTTACCATTTTGGACTCTGGAAACTCATACAAGCTTCAGCTTCTTCCCATAGCTTAAGTCTTCAACAGTCTGTTGAATGTGGAGCTGTGTTTCACTAGAAAGGCAAGATGGAACTTTCCAGCTCGAGTAAAATTAGGGGCAAAGCACGTTCCTTCTATCTAGAGAAGACAGGGATCACGTTTTAATAATAAAATTTAAAAAAAAAAGAAAATAGCAGGGTGAATCACATAAACTGCTTCCCTGCCTTGGTAGACTAGTTATTGATGTTAAGTTCTTTGGCAGGGGGTTGGACTAGATATCTCCTGAGGTCCCTTCCAACCCTACAATTCTGTGATTCAATCCTTTTAAGTCAGTCTTCCTTATTAGAATAATTCAGCAGCAAGCTATCTCAGTGAAAATAGGAGCAGAAAACTTTCTCAGTGAAAACAGGAACGAGGACATTTTATAATTACAATGGTCTCAACTACTGTCAAGATTACAGGTGACATTTTCTAATGCTTCACTTCCGTAGGAAGTGCTATGAGACCAGACGTTGTCTCCCTAACTGGTAATGTGGTTCTGATTCAGAGCTCTGTTCGTTCTGTAAGGTTTTCATTATACTGATAGTAGAACAGATTGGCAGGCATGGAGGAATATACAGACGGTATTTTTTTTCCTCACTGCTCTAAAATGTAACGTCTCCCACACCCATAGTTAAAAACTTTTCATCCAGAAAAAATGCCCTATCCACTTTTTAGAAGATAAAATAGAAATAGGGCCAAGTTAAACTCTCTGCTTCTGATTTGTCACTAAAAATAGGCAATTTAGGAGAGTTTTGGAATAGTGTTGAATAACGATGAACGACGGAAGAGGCCTCCCATAGCTGAGGCCTTCTAACCAAACTCAACAATTAATTAATATACATCTAAGTTAAAGATGCAGTTAATTTTTAATATAATTATGTTGTCAAGGGTTATCAAGTCAGCAATCAAAGATCTACAAGTGACTTTTTACAATTAATTCAATAGCTCCTACCCTTTTCTTCAGAGATAAAGTTCAAAGTATAATTTAGTCACTGGTGCCATTTTATACCAATTAGGAAGTGAATTAGAGCATTTCCTTTTGTCCAGACAGTATGGGCAGATCCCTTCCCTTGTAAGTGTAGTTTCACCTGAAAATTTAGTTGCTCGTCCTTCACAAATTGTGTGACATATCGTATAAATGACGAGGCTGTTTTTTGCTGCTGGGGAGAAGTGTTAATCCCCAGAGGGGGATCTTTGAAAAACTCATTTCTGACAAGAAGCCATCCAGAACTGGGAAGCATGAAGTGCTGAGCTGCAGAAGGTTGGGTCTCTGCTCCTGGGAGGAAGGTGCACCGACTTATGTGGCCCTATCTGTGTGTGCTTAGGTGTGCCTTGTCAGTGCAGTCAGCATTTGTAGGCTGGTGACCTGCCCAAAATCAAATAATTACAGTTTGGGTAACCCATGTTGCTTCCCTAGGGTTGAGGCTGGTAGCTGTAGTCTGTCTGAACCCATAGGTGCCATTTTGGATCTTGTCCTCTGCATTGAAGGAGGGAGGGCAACCTAACTCAGCTAACCTGCGACTGGGGAGCAAACAGTGACAGCAGCAATCTTGTCATCCTTTTGCAGCCCTGCCCTGTTCCGTGCAGTACGAGCAGTTTTATAGGCTCGGAGGTGCTTACACAGTTTAGAAAAACATGACTGATTACCCTGAAGGGTTGGTAAGTTGTGTGTCAGTTCCTCCCACCTTTTTCTGGGGCTGTGAGTGTTTTGCCATCCTTTCAGGTCAGAAGGAGAATCCCTGCATCCTATGTGTACGTGCTGGTTCTCAGTCAGGTCTGCAGCTGTCAGCAGTTCAGCTGGGCTGTAACAGAGGGGAGAGATGGTGTGTGCTCAGTTTGCAATTTCACATCACACCCAGCACCTAACCTACAGCTGTCATCTCAGTGACTGTAACATGTGGCTGCGAAGGGGCTGGACAGAAGAGTTACAACAGAAAACTGCAGTATGTGTGGGAGGGAATAGCTTTGTCAATCTGGCTGATGTGCCTTGCACTACCTTTCCTCCCTCTCCACTGCCTTGCTGCATGGCTGCAGGATCATAAGGTCTTGTGTCTATGTGCAAGGGCCCAGCAACCAGGGAAGCAATTGGGAGCACCTCGGCCGTGACAGTCCCTGCCTAACTCAGGTGCATAGCAGAAATCTGCTTTGCAGTTCTTAAACCCCACAGCTTTTCTTTGTCACCTTTGCATTTGAGCTGGTCAATTATGAAATAGCCTTGAGGTACACTGAACAGTTTGGGTTATAGAGTGTATTTTCAGATTTTTATAATAATTGGGGTTTGGGCTGCCAGCTGGAAATGGACTGTCCATTCTGTTCCCAGAATTCTCACCCCAAGGAGACATTCGAGGTTAGGTAGCTCCCTCTTTCCTCACCTTGGTATTTATCTCCATCCCGTGCTGTAGACTCTCCCTGGGAGCTGTGGGATGCAGTGCTCTGCCCACGGCTCCCCAGGTGTCCCCCATCAGCTGCAGTGCACCCACAGCTGCAGAGAGCCATGGGAAGGAGAGGTGGGGCTCAGCCACATTCCCCTCTGCTCCTGAGATGTGGGATGGGGCTGCTTGTCCTAGGCCTGTCACAAATAGCAGCACTGCAGATACTTATCTCCATGATCTTGTAAGTAAAGTCTCTGATAGTGGGTATACAGTGTCAGACTGAATTTCATCGAACAGGGAAGTTTTTTGTATTTTTTTCCCAAACATTCTGCTTAAATATTCTCTTTAATCTTGGCTTGTTCCATCTGCCTTTTTTAGTGTGTTCGGGAAAGGAGGAGTGCACAGGCTGAGCTTTCACAGTGTTTTTGAGCACCTCTTACTTCTTGTTCTCAAAGTGTGTATTTGAGAGAACAGAGGGTATTTTATTTTTACTGTGAGCTCTTCTAACTGGCTAGCCAGTGTTGTCCTCTTTACACATGCACACGTGTAAACACAGGTACATGCATAAACATGTAAACAACTATACACTAATGCCTGGTACTGAACTCATTAATTAATTGCTTCTGTTGTCTTCCTGCTTTGCTTTCTAAAAAGTAATTGCCTCAAAGGCTTTAAACCAGCTGCATCCTTTTTCTCATCAAATACATTTTCCTGAGTGCTGAGGTATCAGTCAGGCTTAATCTTCTTCACGGAAGACTTCTCACTTATAACAATTTTCATACAAAAAAAAAAAGAATTGTGGCAATTGCAAGCCTTTGCCGTGTTGCTGATGACCTGTGTTTCTTTAACACTCTGTTTGTGGCATGGTTCTCTCTTTTAATATAAACTGTCAACGTTCATATTGGGCTGGTTATGTTACTAGGAGAAAGTGATGTCATAACATAAAGAAAGGGTAGGCCTTCAGCTGAGAGAGTGGCTTCATGTAATCCCCACTTGCCACAGCTATGCTGGAAGTGATTTGCAGCTTGTTGTACTGGAACAGTATGTTGAACAGCAATTACAATCATCTCTGATAAAGGGAGGAATTTCACCATGAAAAAAATAACAGCATGTGTTGGTTTGGGTTTTTTTCCTTCCACAACTGACTTAAGTATTGCAATAATCAGATACTGTTTCAAACAAAAAGTTGACGTAGGTGGAGAGGAGTCCATTTGAAGTAATATATTTGGATTTTATTATATGGAGTAACAATTTTTCGCAGCTTTCTGGCCTTTTAAATATTTGATAAACAACAATTACTTATATTCTGTGTCACTTTTCGTCACCTAATCTTATTGTACATAGCTGTGTGCAGTGAGATTCCTGAATGAGTCCTCCAACTGATGGACAGCTGAAGAAGCTGCCCCACAGAAGCCTCTCGGTCTGGCTTATGGCCCAGGTTACGTAGCACTGGTACACAGAATGGCTGAGTGCAGCACCTCGTTGGTTGTGACAGAATTGTGGTATAGTATAGGACGAGGTAGAAAGTGCTGAATGTATGCTCTTTATTTGTAGTTATGCCAGGCTTATCGCCCGGGGATTCTGGTTTTTCGTTCTTTGCTCACATTCGTTGATGGTTTTCCCCTTTTGCTAACTAATTCTCACTGGGTCTTTCTCAGATTCTTTTCCCTAAATTTCCCTTGATCCATCTGACTGTACTTACCATTGAGAGGAACTCATCCCTCTGATTTGCTTTGCACATCTGATACAGCAAATACTGCCCTTATTTGATGAGAAGGGGTTACGTTACATTGCGCTACCAGAAAGCTGTGTTGTCTTGTCAGCCCATGTGAGGAGGTTGGTTTGTGTTCACAGGAACTGCTGCATTTGCTTGTTGTGTAGAACCTTCTTTGGACTTGATATGCATGGTACTTCGCAGGAACATGGTAATATTGTTATTTTTCAGAATGCACTGTCAGGCAGCGCGAGTAACTATCAGTTTGCAAAATCCTGGGTTGTAGAAGCACAGTACTTTCTGAGGTGTGCTATTCAAAAATGAGAACGAAGTAGTGAGACAAATCCATACACTTGTCTAAAACACCTCTCCTTCAGTCATCCTGTTGTGCACTGGTACTAGCTTCTGCTCAGGCCAGAACTGCAGTGTCAGTTCTAATTCTTTTGAATTTGTCTGTCAGATTATCTCTGCCAACTGTAGTACTTGTGTGCCATCTCATGCTTTAGTTTCTGATGTCTGTACTTAACTGATTTGTTTCCTGTCTGCGTAGTCCATCTTTTCATTTTTGGTAGAATGGATTTATCTTTTTTTTTTTTTTTTTTTAATGATTAAATGCCAGGAGTTGCAAAGGAATCAGATCTGGATCCCTTATTACATTTTAGCATCATTCTCAGAAACGTGATTATATCTTGCAAAGTAGAATAACATCTCAAACATCTCGAAGGTAATAAATCCTACACAGCTTGTTAAGTATCTTTTTTTTTACTTCTGGGTTCTTACTGAAGCAGAATTAGATTATTCCAAACAGTGGTGTGGGTAGAGTGTTCTACCACTGCTTATGAGTTTGCTATTATCTAAGCACTTGCTATGCAAGAACAGAATTATTTTGTCTCAAACATTTGATGTTCAGAGTATGATTTCATAACTGTCAGTTAAATGACTTTTTACCAATGGTATTTAAATATTTATCACATCTCAAAACAAAGTTTTGAAAAAGTGGGGGAAAACATTCAGAAGACAAGTTCAAATCCATGTCTATCAATTATATGAGGGATACTTGTTTTTTATTATTCAGTGGGCTATAAAACTCACTTTTATGTGTAATACACTGAAAACTTGCAATGTGTATGTGTATTTTGATAATTACTGATAATTGGATTAGGTTTTGCCAATAACAGCATGTTTCTAAGAGTTTCTGATATAGGTCTATTTCCTTTCATGAAATCATTTTAATTGATGTTTCTGACCGGGAGGCGTTCACAGTATGTATGTGCGTTTTCCACTTCCATCTCAGCATCTGAATACCTTACAGCTTCGTGAGCAACCTTTATTAATAAAGAGTTCTTTTGCCAGAGATTTTATTACCATTCTTTCTACTTTTCTCTGTTGAAGCTCTTTTTGCTACTAACAGTGAGACTGAAATAAACAGAGCAGAGAGATCATAGTATCAAATACTTATCAACAATAATCAGTTCAAGAAAGTCATTGTATAATGTGCTTGGTTGTGGCAGCAAGGACTTGAATTTGGTGACTGAAAAGAACCAGGGAAATCTACAAGAGGGGTCATAAGGAGGATCCAGGGAACTACAGGCCTGTCAGCCTGACCGCAGTGCCAGGGAAGGTTATGGAGCAGATCATCTTGGGGGACATCACACAGCATGTATGGGACAACCGGGGGATCAGACCTAGCCAGCGTGGGTTCATGAAGGACAGGTCCTGATTAACCAGCATGATCTCCTTCTATGATCCAATGGCCCATCTGTTGGATGAGGGAAAGGCTGTTGATGTAATCTACCTAGGCTTTAGCAGAGCCTTTCAACACTGTCTCCCATAGTATTCTCCCGGAGAAGCTGGCAGCCCGTGGCTTGGACAGGTACACTCTTTGCTGTGTAAAGAACTGTCTGGAGGGCCAGGCCCAGAGAGAGGTTGTGAATGGAGTTAAATCCAGCTGGCAACTGGTCATGAGTGGTGTTCCCCAGGGGTTTGGTACTGGACCCTGTACTGTTCAATATTTTTATTGATGACCTGGGTGAGGTCATTGAGTGCACCCTCAGTAAGTTTGCAGATGATACCAAGTTGGCTGGAAGTGCAATCTGTCTGGGGTGGGAGTGCTCTACAGAGGGATCTGGACAGGCTGGATCACTGGGCTTAGGCCAGTAGGATGAAATACAGCATGACCAAGTCCTGCACTTTGGCCACAACAACCCCAGGCAACACTACGGAGTTGGGGCAGAGTGGCTGGATGACTGTGTAGAGGAAACGGACTTGGGGGGTATTGGTTCACACTCACCTGAACGTTAGCCAGCAGCGTGTCCAGGCAGCCAAGAAGGCCAATGGCATCCTGGTTTGCATCAGAAATAGTGTTGCCAGCAGGAGCAGGAAAGTGACCGTTGCTTGTTACCCACCCCTAATGAGGCAGCACCTTGAGTACTGTGTTCGATTTTGGGCCCTCACTACAGGAAATACATTGAGGCCCTGGAGCATGTCCAGAGAAGGACAAGAAGCTGTGAGGGAGTCTGGAGCACAAGTCATGTGAGGAGTGGTTGAGGGAACTGGGATTGTTCAATCTGGAGAAGAAGAGGCTCAGGGGAGACCTTACTGCTCTCTGTACCAACCTGAAGGGAGCTTGTGGTGAGGTGAGTGTTGTCCTCCTGCTGTGTAACTAGCGATGACCTCAAGTTTTGTCAGGGGAGGTTCAGGTGGAATGTTAGGAAATACTTTTTCTCTGAGGGAGTGATCAGATGCTGGAATGGGCTGCCCAGGGAGATGGTGGAGTCACCAACCCTGGAGGTGTTCAAGAAACTTTTGGATGTACTGAGGGGCATGGTATAGTGGGAGGTATTGGTGATAGGTGTATGGTTGGGCTGGATGATCCTGGAGTTCTTTTCCAACCTTGCTGATTCTATGATTATTTTTTCATCAAATAAAATGTATGTAGGTCACTCCCAAAGTAATGCCTCCTTTTCATTTCAGTGGAAACTAAACAGATAAAAAGAGCACTGTAACACCGTTTCATCGTAAATTCTCAGCCACAAAACCTTAGTTTTCAACAAAGTCACCGCCACTAAGCTATGCCTTTGCACCAGCAATGAACAAGGGCCTGCATGCTGTGCTGATAACAATCTATACCAGCAGAGATGACCCATTGTTGTAGTCTCCACTGCTGAAATGCACCACCCACTGCCTCACTTTGCTTGCTTTCGCTCTTTGGTCTCCATAAACGTTCAGGAAACATCGGTGTATGTCAACTGGTGCCATTTTTTCTGTGTGGAGGAATTCAGTTCTACCCCTTTGCCACACCATGTCCGACACTTTTGTGTCCCTAAATGTGTGCTGTTTATTTCTCCTCGCTTTCAACAGCAGGGAAACTGATGAGTGTGCTGGCGCTTTTAGGAGTGTGGCTGTCTCCCAGTGTTAAAACATACGGACAAGTGCTGCTTGCTATGAGGGGTTTGGCAGTGTTTGCCCCTACCTGGAGCAGGGAGCCCGCTGCCCACTTGGTGCTGTGTATGGCAGGCCTCAAGGAGTCAGCAGCCCACCTGCCTGGCCTCAACAACACAGCCCCAGTGTTTGCAAAGCAGAGAAGTACAGAGTAGCAATTAATAGAGGAATTATTTTAGTTCCACTGAGGGATCTAGGATGGGCTGCCCTCTGTATACAAGCAAGCTTCCAGCAGTTACTGAAAACAGATTTGGCAGCAGCGTTTTTTACAACTCTGTTACAACTTCCAAGTGTGAAGAAGTGAAACTGGAGTTCAAAAATGGGAGGCGTGCTGTTTCTTCACTTTTTGAGCTTCCTAAAAAGAAATGGAGCGTTACTTCATTTATAGAGGCTTATTACTTTCATTTTTTAATGTAAATTTTGGTGAATACAGATCTTCAAATTAATAGTAGTCCATGATAGCAATCATTTTTTAAGGTTGTTGGTTTTTTTTTTTTTTTTTTAAATCTATTCTCCCCTTTATGTAGGTGTGGTTTGCATAAGATTCTTCCCTGCCATCGATGTCTGCTTAGACATACTGCATGGAGTGGCAGGGCTGCAGTCAGCAGTTGGGCCAGTTCTTTAGGAACTGTGCCTCATAGCAGGAGGTTCACTCTACTTTATCCCCCTAGGATACGCTTCTTAGCTAGTGCTAGTGTTAATTCTTAATTCATGACTACTGACTGATGCTGCATTTTCTTTCCAGTTGTTCTTCTGTTGTGAAGAGCCACTGAGTAACAACTAGTGAATAATGTCCTGCAGGGCTTGGCTCTCTGCTGCCAGTGGGTCACTGAAGAAATGGGGGCTGTTTGTCAGAGCATCCTCTATAAATGTGGGCCACGGTGGGAAAAGGTGAAACCTGGAGTCAGTTCTGCAGCAGCTCGAGAGAATGATTTAGCTGATGTAGACTGCAATGTAATATTGATAAAAATGTGTGGAGTGGTGGAGATCATGGGGAATTCTCTGTTTCCGCTTGCCCACTAATATCTTAACCACACTACGTGTACAGTTGGAGATGAAGAAGATCCCCTTGTTATTTTCAAGCTGTGGTTCCAACTGTAATATCATGTGATAATACCATCACTTTGATCAGAGGGTTTCATTCTTTGGTTTGTTCTTTTGACTGACGTGGTTCATGTCAGTGCTTGTGTGTTACAGAGGAAACCTACTCTTCTTAAGACTGGGTAGAGTCAGTGTAAGATCTGCTGTGGCAACATGCAGAAATACTCCCTGAAAAATGTAGAGTAAATGAAGATAGGAAAAAAAAATAGAATTTTCTTGGGAGACTAAATGGGATAGTAATCTGAAACCCTTGTCAAAACTTTGTCTTGCTCTATTTTTAAATGTTTTTGTTTTCTTCTCTTTTTTCTGCTTCCTTAAGGGGAGGAATCTTAGAAGATGAGAACACAAAACTGAAAAAGAACTGTAAAGCTTAATATTAAATGTTTTAAAGAAAATAATTTTAATGGAAGACTCATCGTTTCATTGGTAATTGCTTTTACTTTAGTAAGTTTCTCTTGAGAAATTTCAGTGTTCTGCACATGTGGAAATGAGTGTGGGTATCCTGCAAAGAAGTAATTTGAAGTGCAGTCTTTCTCTTCTTATTTTCATGGTTGCCTTTCCCAGTCTCAACAGGATTTAATTGAAAGCAATACATTGATGTGGTTTTTTTTTTTTACTATCTCTTGCTACTGCGTTAGCTTTCTAACTTTGACTTGGGATGTGAGTGACTTAAAGCGGCATCCAGCCAGTAGTCTCTAGTGCAGGTGACATTTCAGGGAAATTAAAAACCCTTTTATCGGCTTTTTGGCATGTAAGTGTCTTACATTCAGTGATATTTTCAGGGAACTTAGAACCTGGAAAAGATGCTTTAGTGTCACTTGCTCTGAAGTGTAGTTTTTGTTTCATTGCCAGTGTTCAGGATAGTTGTGATGTACGTAGCTGTTAGCATGTTTGTTCATAAAGGCATAGAGATACCAAGGTAAATAAGTAGTATCTGGTGTCCTTTTTCTGTTTTCTTACCTCATTAACTCATTTCAGGCCTGGATTTTTTTGAATAGATGTTTGGTCCATTTTTCATGTAATCACAAGAAAATAATCCTACAAATAGCAGAGCAAGCATGAAACTCGCTCAGCTGAGCACTTTTACAGACGTGGAGATTGCCCAAGTTAATAGTCAGTCGTTTGCATGTGGTAAGAAATGCAGAAATCGTTGGCTCTCAGAACTATAAAGGTGTCCTACACTTTAAAACCTCTCTTTATGTATAAAGAATTACTGAAGGAGAAAGCACTCCCATGTGACTTAATCTGAAACAAAGCCTTTCAGAAGTTGTTCTAACTATACAGAATATGTCTCTTCATGTGTCTGGGCTCATTTTCTGGAGTTCTTGGCTGGGCTGTTTAGTCTGACACACTGTAGCAGTGTGTTAAGTAAAATATACAGAGATTAAAATTCACAGGAAATTATGTTTGTCTTTATTTTGTTTCTTCATCAGTAGGTCCTAGAAGAATAATATAAAATTGTATTTTAATATGTTCGTTCTTCCACATGGATACTTTCTGCTTTTCATTAGGTTTACCTAGTTTAATATTTGGATTCTCTTGCGCTCACAAAAAACTACTGCACCACTTGGCTGGAGCTACATACAGCAGGTATTTAAATCCAACCAAACCATATGAAGAGTTATTAAGTTTCTAAATAATGCAGACGTTTTTGCTGATCCTTCAGCAAAGCTGCAACTTTTTATCTCAGCATCCAAAGTAGTGTGTTAAACATCTGGTGCATTACTCTGTGGAAATTTCCCTGTACTTTCAGTGTATTTTCCCATGCTCTGCTGTATTGTGTCCCTGAGAGACTGCATCTACCTGGTGCAGAGACTTGATGTGTCTTGTATCATCTGTGATATTAATTTAATTGGTTATGCTCAATGCTGTTATTGGGGTGTCATGGAGATGCTTAGAAAAGTGTGTGAGCACTGAGTGGCCAACTGGTTAGTCTGCATTTAGAACTCCAGTGGGCATGTGTGGCATGAATAGTTTTGGGAAATCATTCATTACCTGTGCTGCTGTTCTAGTGCCAAATGAAGGCAATAAACTGAAGGAAGGAATTCTACTTTGCTTTTGATGTTGTGAACAGAAGTAAGTTTACTGTAAGTTGATGAAGTTTACACCAGTTTACCTGGTGTAGGGAACCTGCTTTGGCAGGGGGGTTGGACTCGATGATATCTTGAGGTCCCTTCCAACCCCTATGATTCTGTGATTCTATGAAATGCAAGCCAGAAGTATTGCTGAAGTGGTGCACCCCCTTCCCACCCCTCCCCTTCCCCCAGGAAGGGAGAGGTAAAACTCTGAGAGACCTGGTAAAACTCCACCTGTCAGCCCTCCTGAGTGGTCTTTCTAGAGTTTCTCGTTTCTTTTTGTGACTGTTAATTATACTGTATTAGTTCTGGTTTGCAGCTTATTATCTCACCTGAAGTTTGCATATGCTAAGTCCTTATACTGGGTAGTACCTGTATGTTTTCAAACATCACTCAACTATGTACGTGTATCACAAAATGCATGAATTGGGAGGCACTCTTGACTCTCAGGTAGAAATGAGTGTGCTGTAGATAAATGTACATTTAGGATGTATAGACTCCCTGAATTTGAAGGGAGTGAGAAGCTAGGCTCTTCTGCACAGATACAGGCTCTGTGTTGGGCCTGCACTTCATTTTTTTTTATTACTCTGATGGTTTTGATACGTACATGGTTCAAAAAATTAAAAGCTATAGTTTTGAGGTCATTCACAGAGTGAGTGAGTCTCAGTGGCTAGAAGTTGAAGTTTTGATGATAATAGCATCTGTTCAAGTCTGTTGTGATCTTAAAAGCCTGTTTCTTTCATGCTAACTTCAAAAGTAAACGGTGATCAGATAAAGATAATTCGATATTCTTGAGAAATTGATTGAAAGATCAAGCACCGCAAGGCAATAATGTGAACTTCCTTGTGTGTCATCCCTGGCCAGTAGGGGTAATTTACTCTAAATCACTTTAATTTTTGACCATAATAACACTGTAACCACCGTATCAGCTTGAAACACTGCCTGCTAACTTTTGCTTGCAGGCTGCAGTGTTTCTTTTACCATTTACATAATGCATGTATTTGTGTACACGCAAACTATGTGTTTTTATTTGCAAATCTGGCTTGGCTTACGTACTTTCCAGCTAGGAACATGGGTGGCTTCTGCTGGCAGGACTTTTCCAAGAGGTACATGTGGTTAGATTCAAGTAAAAGCAGTTTTTCAAATAATGTCGAAGTCATGCTGGTTTTCAACATGCAAATTCTGTCTTAGAAATATGAGATATACTTCTGTTTTACAAGACTGATGGACTCTAATGTATAAATACTGTCTACTTAGGTCCGAACTGCAGACATCAGGGAATAATTGTCATGGTTTTCAAACTGCTTATTTTTGTTGGCATAAGTCAAGTGCATACTCAACCAAAAGTGTGTATTTTATATTCCATGTATCATATACCAGAAGCCTAACCAGAATTGTGCCTGATACTTTTCTACAATTTCGATGAAGCATAACCTTTTCCATCATCCAGGAAAGAAGGGCCAAATTGATACGTTCAAATCTAGTTAAGGAGTGCATGTGACACAGAAGGCTGACTGAAAACTATCTTTACAGCCTGGGGCAAATTGTGCTACTGCAGATTAATAAAATGCTGGGTGTTGCTGCAGCTTAGTCTGAGATGGTGCTTCGGCAGAGTTGTCATAACTGGCTGTGTGATGGCTTTTCATCACTTTGGTTGTAAAGTAAAAGACAGGCATTAAGCCACCTTGGAGTAATTTTTTCCCCGCTACTGGGCTGCTGGATATCTGCTGTGAGAAATACATACTTCCCCTTACTTGTGACCAGCAGTAAAGTACTCAGTGATCTTAATTGAGTTGTTTCTCCTTCCTTTGGTGATGGATGAAGGTGCTCTGAAAACATAAATTTCTGGAAGGTGTTTATATTTCATCTGTAGAAGCGATGTAGTGGGTATGTTAAACTACAACTGGTCTGAGGTAAAGCTCAAGGTTTTGCACAGCCGTGCTCCTTCCTTTTTGTGCAGCATTGTTGTTAATATCAGTTGTTGCACCACCAGATAACAGTAGAAGTCATCCCATCCGCCTTACGTTTTTGTGAGCATTCTTACTGCATCGTTACGTGCTGGTGGTATGCTTGTGTGTGGAGGACAGCTCATAATATGGTCTTAACATGGAATGTTTAATGTACGTGTGTGATTATAGGAGAAAAAAGAGAAACCAAGTTCAGCTATAACTAGGATCATTATTTTCTTAGAGGTGGTTGTGTGTTGTTTGGCCAGAATGCTTGCTTTATTTAAAGAAAAAGACTCTGGTGCATTACCTGAGGGGATGCTGCTGGCTCTGCTGGGTTGGGAGAAAAAGTACTTTCTGGAATGTGACTGCAAAGCATGCATGGCATTTCTGAGGCAATTAAGAGATTCCAAGGGAAACTAAATCGTGTTCTACCAAATTCTAGCAGTGGTCAGCTTTCCCAGCAAACTTCTCACAAAGATACGTTTCGTTAGTGGGAATAAGTTGGCACTGGGAGTATTTGGTGATAATTAAGAAATCAACACCGTGATGTGAGCACCTACAATATGCTGACTCGTGGGAACCATCAAGCTCTGTGCTTTGTTACGGGTCAGCTCCTTTATTTTGACCTGTCACTTACAGGTCAAGTATGATTTAAATTTCAGAATAAGAAGAGCATCCAAATTAAATATTCAGAATCTGGAAAATGTTTTTTGGGAGAATACATCAATATAAGCATGAACTTTGGTAGAAGTGGTTGTAACCAAGTAGCTTTTGCTGCAACAACTGAGTGCATGTGCATGTAGGAAGGGGGACCTGAAATGTAGAAGTTTTTCGTGGGATCACCACAAAAAGGCACTTGCATTGCCAGTTGAGGACGTGAAGATGAGAGCCCGTGAGTTGTGACCTTTCTGGCTATGTTCTGTGCAGCTCCTCACCACAATAATGCAATTACGTGGTAGAGCAGAGAAGTGGCCATCTGTAACTGTCCATTTAGAAATGAATTTTGAGTGCAGACATGGGCGTTTGGCATGAAATAACAGGAGGAGTCTTGTTACCATGCTCTGCGTAGTTCATCTGTTTGCTGCTAGTGGTTGGAGGTGTGTATTTAAGATTACGGATCAGAAGGTCTCGGTTGCTAATTCAGCTCTGCAGGCCCCCAGTGTGTAGTCTCAGACAGGTCATTCTGGTCTTTATCTTGATATGCAAATGTTTAAAATGAGAAGAACATCTGTTAATGTCGTAGGATGTTGTGTAGATGATTTAATGGTGGTAACAGTCTGAGTTAGGTAAAATGCTGTGATAATACCACTATGATGGCTCTAAGCCGCCAGTGTGATGCAACTGTATGAAGGGCTAATGTGCTCGTGCACTGCATTAGATGTGGTATTTTGTAGAGAGAGGGAGAAATGCTAATAGCATTTCACAAAAGCTTCCTGGGACCACATTTGGAATATTGTGTCCAATGCTGTTCACATACAATCAGGAAAGATGGCCTTAAATTAGAACAGATGCAAAGACAGACTTCTAGGCTGATCAGAGTAAGCTTTCAAAGCGCAAATTAGAATGCTTCTGTTGTTCAGCTTGCTCAAATGTGAAGGCTGAGAGAGAGGATAAAGATATTCTTTGTAAATAAAAGTGTAGATAAGTATCAGAGCAAAAAAAACTGTTTCATGTAGCATGTAACCACTGTGTCTGATATTTGTATTGTAAATGGCTCCTGAGCAAATTTAGGCAAGAAATTATGAGAACGTACTTAACAGGCTTTTTTTCTGAGCAGGACAGTGGGGAAGAGAACTTGAATTTCAGGTGTTTTAAAGTGAATTTAGTAACTTGTCCACGAGATTTTAATCTGTAATGACTGTTGGAAGTTAAATCTGAATTTAAAGTATTTGAAGTATGGAGGTCTCCAAGAGGTCTGAAGGAAAACTGATACTGTTTGTTTTCATTAACTTGTTTGGCACTAATAGCATACTTCATGGTTTCCAGTGGTTGCATGTGGATAAGAAGTATATTTTTCTTGCTCTTCTCCCAAATACTTTAATAACAACTTACTTGTATTCACTTCTGCCCTCATTTTCTCACATTCACCACTGAACTGATTACAAGATCTGTGATCAGGGATGAATGGCTCCCCATGGAGAAATAGGCGCAGAATGACAGATATTTTTATCTTCTTTTGTTGTGTGATACACGGTCCACTTCCTGTGATAATTTAGGAGTGGTTGTTACTTTGCAATTTTAAAAAAAAATCACTGCTATTAGAAAGACATAGGACATGGCCAATGCCCTCAATCTCTGTTTCTCCCTCAATAGTATTCTGTAATTACAGCCTTTTCTAAAGCTATTATGCATTTTGTAGATTATTGAAAAGGCTTTTGTGGTGTTCAGGGCACAAGGAACAGATATACTGTGGAAACTTTGGAAATGAGCATTCATTGCCTAGTTGCCTACAGTTTTACATCCATCCTGAAGTGACTGTCCTGTGTCTCTGAGCTGTGTTGAATTATATGCTGAAATGTCACATTGGTGATCCACGTACGATGTTGTAGCCTTTCCACTACTGAAATTTTGTTGTTTTGTCTGAGTAAGTTTTTCTGTAAAGGTATCAGAGATATATGCATTGGCTTACCCTGTTCTCTTCAAGGAATGTTCCCAGTAAGTATGTCTCGCCATTCAGTTATCCCTCTGTCATTGCCTTTGCAGCATTTATGGGAGAGTGAACTTCCAGGGACATGAGCATACCATCAGAGACCTCAGACTGAAAGGGGAAATAAGGCAGGAAAATGACATGTGAAATTCTTTCAGACAGTCTAACTTTGGTATTGAATTAAGTCATCAGAGTGTGGGCAGGAAGTAGAGAATGGTAAACAGCAGCACTTGCATTAGGTTGTCTTGTTTTTCACAAAGCCATACAGCCAGAGAGTCTCGTAGTGTTTATAACACATTCATGGCATAGCTGCTTCCTGCTAAGTGTGTGAGAGGAAGAAGTGTTGTTCCTAAATTAGTAAGTTAAGGTCATAGAGAAAGCAGCTGGTAAAGACTGGAGTACAGCTTTCTAGATTTTATTTTATTAAAGAGAAAGTTTCTTTTCAGTGTTTCACTGAAGGGCCAGATTACAAAGTAAAAGCCTCATTGTTTCTTTAGGCTCAGGCATTATCGTGCCACCAAATGTTTAGCTGACTGTGAGAAGGACTCTGTGCTGTTTGTGACTATTTTCATTATAAAAAAATGATTATTGCCGGCAATCACTGTAATACAAACTCAATTATTTATAAAATATGTTTTTAGGGAGTGGAGAACACGTAGGAAAGTAGGTTAGTCAAGCAAGAAATTATACCTGCATTTACCAGCAGCTTGCCATGTGGCTTTGTACAAACTATGTGAAAATACTAGCTCGCTGGTGTTATAATTTTGTCATAAGGGTTAGTTGTACATCACTGTTATTTTTTCCCCTAAAAAGACTGAAGCTCCATTTTAGGATGAATTCTGTTTCAATAAATGACTTGAATTCAGAAGAGTGTACTTTGGCTTTGCTGATGAAACTTAATAGCCGGTCTCTTGAAAATTTTAGCCATAATATTTATAGTAGAGTAGACAGTTAATGTGATTTATAATTCACTTTGAGATAAGAAAAACATGCTAGGGAATACGTTTTAGTTGAAGGGGCCTGTGCTGTGACAAAGTTCTTTCCCCTCTGTTCAGCACCTACAGATCATCGATCTGATTAAAAGTGCACCAAGAACTTGTCTTTTGTTGACAACTGTGTGACAGCAATTGTACTGTTTATATTTAAACCATGGGATTATCTCGACTACTTTCGGATGGTCTGAAGCGAGCTTCCAGCGATGCCCTTCATGATGAGCTCCTATAATTAACTGTTGCTGAAACTACAGGCCTCCAGCACTTCCTCTATCCCACATCTCTGTGAACTGTGAAGCCTGAGGATCAAAGAAATGTTAAATCTATTAGCTTTAGGCTGTACAACATATAAACCCAGATCACTTGTGCTTAAATGTCTGCTGAAAAGTTCTGGTGCTTGCTTGTGTCAGAAGTTAACCAGCATAAGCCAGGCTGTAATTGCTATAGCCGTAAGACTGAAATCCTCTTATTCAAGTAAGAAAGCCTTTTCTAGGTTAGCTGCGCTGATTTTGGATGGAGGTTGTTAAGCTGAAAAACTATTTATTACCCAAAAAGAAAATATCTCATGGAAGATTTGAAGTGGTGCAGTTTACACTTCTATCATGATGACAGGTGCGTTTCCGTGCCAGCAATCCATCCGTCATTCGCCTCATGCAGCTGTGCAGAGCGTGGCGGGGCCCATGCCCTCCCAGCCGTTGTGAGGAGGACTCACCTTCCTCCTGGGGATGCGTGGGGAGAGTGGGGAGAACCCACCCACCTTTGTACAGGCCTTTCCTGGCCTCCCTGGCGTGGCAGGCTCTGGGGTAGCACAGTGTCTCTTTCAGGTCCCTCCTCAAGCAGAAACTGAAATGTAAACACCGTACCACTGTGGGTGTTGAGGACTTGGAAAAGTGAGCTGAGAGATGGTGAAATAAATTGGAGGAGAATGTTTCCAAAAGGTGGGCAGAGACCATTTCCAAAACTCGTTTTGTGTCTTTTTTTGACTGCTCGACCTATTTTTTTTATTTATTTTTAAAGTAAGTATGAATCTATTGCTGCTAGTTTCAGACATTTGTCTACCTGCTGCCCTAATTAACAAGTGTATGGGAACTTACTGGTGAATAGGAGAGTCTAAGACTGCTAACTTTTGATAAATTTTAGGATCACAAGCAATAATTGGCTTCTCTACGAGTTAGAGCCTTTGGTTTATTTAGGTTATGAAGCCTCCTTCCAAGGTCACAGCTCACAGCAACAGTCCTGCTTCCCATCTGTAGTGGGTTTGCAGGGTCAGGCAAAACTAGTGGCTGAGCTGGTACAACATTAAACGTGTCGCTGGCACTATTTGAGACCTCTTTAGAAGAAGTGAGACTGAATACCATCTTACGTTATCTTGACATGTACCTTTTTGGTGCTTATCAGCAAGATCCACGTGTTCTGAGCATTTTTGTTTCCCTGTTTCACGTGAGGGCAGGTGAGGATAATTGGATATCACTTTCAGCATTGAAGTGTACTTAACTCAGAGTGGCTGAACAAGGAACAAGTGATTTGTTTGTAAATGTTGCCTCCATTGATGATATTGCTTTTATACTTAATTTTTATCTATCAGTTATCCAGAACGTTTATTGAAGCTCTGTCTTCTTGTAGCATGCATAAATATTAGTCATAATTTATTTTTAAATATAATGTGTAATTTTAGCACACTGATTCTATTTCAGATAATTTATTTTTCTCTGTTGAAAGAATGAAGATGGAGGGGAATTCCTCTTTAGCAGACATCTTCTAGAATCAAATCATTTAGCTGTACTTGCTAAGTACGCTGTTACTGAGTGACTGCTCAGTACTACAGCAGCAGTATACCAAGGGTCTGTGTTTTTTTCACTGAATCGATGTATTTCAGTTTAGGCTGAGGGTTTTTAAATGAAGAACAAGACTCAATGGGACATGTTTAATTAGAGGATGTAAGAATTCTTTAACTTAATCCCCAGGCTGTATTTGAAAACTTCACCCCAAAGAGAGAGAGGCTGCCCCTCCTCTTGTGTAAAAGTGATTTTACACAAGCACACAAACACAGGATCGCTTGCTTGGCCTGCTCAGAGTTTGAAGGCATGCTGGAGGATTCAGGAGCAGACTCCATCAGCTGTTTGGGAGCAAAGCACAAGGGCCAATGAGTAGCAGAGACTGTGGTGGTGGTCCAGCAAGGGGTGGGACTGCACTTAGATGAAGAGGAGCCTGGACCTGGTGCTGTGGCAGAGAAAGGCAGAAGAGAAATGTGACCAGCTGCTGCACTACCCAGAGAAGGGAAAGCATGGTGACTTACAGGAAACAATGAAGAAAAGCTGTGTGATTTGTTTTGTATTTTTTAAATGATTCCTTGGAAAAGAAAGAAAAATCAAGACTTAACACAGAACAATTTACCATTACGTGAAGGAAAATAGCATGTGCACTGTCCCATGAAAATGTGACCCTGTGTATTACAGTGAGCAGGGGAGGAAGAAGAATAGGAATAATAATAAGAGTAAGCGTAAAGATAAGAATAAGCTCTGGGTAACAATTAGAAACAGATCTGCTTTTAAAATCCATTGCCACCCTTCCAGATTTGTCTTTTTCCAGAATTTCTGTATTCTGGACAGCTGATGTACAGGTTACACACAGCTGAGAAAATGGTACATCTTAGGAAGCTACTCTCAGAGGTAATGTGAAAGATTAATCCAAAGTTTTCATTTATACTCATTTAGTATACCCCCTGAAGTACTGATTATCCTTTGTGGAAAGGCAACTTCCATCTCTTATAGCTGAAATTTGGGTGGTATTTCAGTGAGGAAATTAAGGGGAGCAGGAGGAAAGAAGCACAGGGAGAAAAGGGGCCTGCTACAAATAGTGACGATATCATGAAGTAATTCAGAGAGTTCCTTTTGTGTATTCAAAGGTGGCAAAAATGTTCGTAATGAAGCTGCAACTTAGTTTGTGTTCATTTACTCTACATTCTGTGATACAAACCCAGTTGTTGCCAACCCAATTACTTAAACTATTCTAAAAATAGGACTTACGCAATAAATCAAATGCCTTTTAATTTCCTTTCACTTTTCTAGTGACATAGCCTCTCCCTACTGTAGAAAATCATCTGAAATTCAGACTTAACTCCTTTAAGCCCCTTCCCCAAAAAAGGGCGAACTGTTGGAAACAAAATGGGAAGATATTTTTGATTTTTTGTGTGCTTTCTGGCAAAAATGGATGTATGCTATCAGCTACTTTCTTGCAGTGGAATAAGCACAATTACTTTTGGTTAATAGTCCTGAGAATACCCCCCTCCCCAGTACTTATTATGTTCAATTAAATCAAAGCTTATTTTGTTTTTTGTTAGTCTTCAAGAGAATTACTTACACAGTACTACTATATCTGTGTTAACTACAGTGTAGAGTGAGTTTAGATTAATATTTGAACATCTAACTTTGGGCTTTCTGTAGGAACAGAGGATAAAGTAAGTATATATATATAATATATATTTTTAATCTTACATTGTAGATGGTGTTAATCTAAACACAAGACTGAAGCCTGCAGTCCACAAAGCCTTCATTATAGCTGCTTTGACATCTAAGTAGGTTTTGTATATGTGTTTCTGTAGCAAGGGATGTAAGTGCCTAAAATTCTGCTGCTGTACAGATAGCACTACTGCATTGCTTATCTTCTGCCCAAGTCCTTCTGGGATCCTCAAATGAAGTGTTCCTGCACATAAGCTCTTGTACAGATCTCTTTTAACACGGATCATTGGAAATGAGTTCAGCACTCAGCACAGCAGCCATGTCTATGGCACGCTAATCAAAAAGACCATGTAGGGAGCCAGGAAAGGAAATACAGGTAAGATGGGGAGTTAGTTGCCGAGAATAAATCTGAAAATTGATAGGTAAGAGGCAAGTGCAGGAGGCTGAGAGGGAGAGTAAAGCAGTGGGAAAATCATTGGAAAGTAAAAAGCAATGTGAAAGAGCCATATGATCTATAAGTGAAGGGGACAGAAGTTGCGACATGGTGCTGAGATTAAAAGGAAAGGTAGTGCTCAAGAGCTGGAAACTAATGGGAAATGGGATTCTGGTTGGGGGGAGTAGTGTGAAGTGGATGAGAACAAAGCAGCTACTCTAAAGAGACAGAGGAACAAGACTGAGATCAGAAATACAGGAAGTCTGAGCCTAATGGCAAGGAATGTGATGGGATGCTGGTAGATGCTCCAGGGGATGGCACTGGTACAGCTTTGGATGAGAAGGAGAGGTGGCCAAGTTCTGTGGGACACTTGAGGTATCTGTACTGAGCAAGCAGGATCTTCTCCTTTTTAGTTCATAATTCCTTTATAAGAGCTGGAAATTAAACCAAGCTCAGAAAGCAGTGGTCTTGAAGAAGGTTAGAGTTACAAAAAGCGTTCACCTCAGAGGTGGAAAGTGAGGAATTAAGGTTGTCTGGAGCTTGTTATCTGAGCATACTTGGATGTTATGCCGTGGTTTTAGGTTAAACGATCTTAGAACTATATGGTCCCTGCTTTAGGAGCAGAAGTGTATGACAATTGTTCAGCAAAGGAGACAGATCTAGGAAACTTCAGAGATAAGTAGTGAATGGGACAATGTGCTACCAGAAATGAAAGATGTGTCACCTAGTTGAGGAGATGAGTACAACTTCCCCAGATAATTAAAAGTATTGTGTCATTTAGGTGCTCTGATAAATGAGTTTTAGGAATCTTTGTTTGAAATTGAAGTTTGTAATGCTCTTAGCTCATGAGTTTTGTTCTTTAAGCTCATTGTCTGTGCAGATCTTAGATACGATGTACCTTGTGGGGAACAGCAGTGCAATCATGGCAGTACCAAAGACCAGCTCTCTCGGAGAACTAGGACGTGTGTCTTCGGAGTACTGTTCTGAAACAGAACAGGAAAACTTGGAGTAGATAAATTGTAAAGCTGTGCCATGATTGTATGTAATTCAGTTAATATGTAGAATTTCAGTATTCCATTTTCTTCTATTTACTGTGTTCATTGAGTGAGGCGGGGGTCCTATGGAAGACAGCTGTGTATCAACTCCTAACAAAAAGAATGGATGTGAACAAGGGAGCCAAATTAGTGGGGATTACTTAATAAAATTAAAATTTGGACTTTTATGATGTTTGCCTTAAAAATGTGTTAATTTCTACTTCATCAGGCACCTTTCTTATTTAGGGTTTCGAGAGTGTTAGCATTTATATATAACTTGATGAGTTTATTTATTTATTTTTAATGTATGCTTTCCATACATTTATTCTGGGAAAATCTGGGGGCTCTGTATGCAAACAAAACTTAAAAGCTATAAAGCATATAAAGAAGGACTGGTGGGAGATGTGGAGGTTGGGAGCTGTCTTGGGCAGAGTGACCACAAAATGGTAGATTTGTCTTTTCTTGGTGAAGTCGGGAGCGGGGTGCAGCAAAACTGCTACCTTGGGCTTCTGGAGGGTGGACTTTGAACTGTTCAGGACATTGGTAGGGAGAGATTCTGTCCTGAAGGGTAAAGGGGTCCAGGAAGGTTGAACTCTTCTTAACAGCGAGGTCTTAAAGTTGCAAGAGGAGGCTGTCTTCCTGTGCCACAAGATGAGCTGGTGGGGAAGAAGACCAATGTGGATGAACAGGGAGCTTTTCCTGAGGCTCCAGGAGAAAAGGAGATTCCACCTCCTGTGGAAGAAGGGATGGGCAAGTTGGGGAGAGCACAGGGGAATTGTTAGAATGTGAAGGGAGAAAATTAGAAAAGGCAAAAGCCCGGCTTGAACACAGCTTGGCTGCTGGGGTAAAAGAGAACAAAAAACTGTTTTACAAATATATTAACAATAAGAGGAGGACTAAGGAGAATCTCCAACCTTTCCTCTATGCAGTTGGGAACATAACCACTGAAAATATAAAGAAAAGGCTGAGATTCTCAATTCCTTCTTTAAATCTGTCTTTAAAAATCAGACCTGTTATCCTTGGGGTACTACACCCCCTGACCTGGAGGTCTCAGATGGGGAACAGAATAAACTCCCCACAATTCAGGTGGAAAGAAACAGTTAGAGACCTATTACTCCACCTGGACTGCCGCAAGTCCATAGGGCCGGATGGGAGATTGTAGTGAGGTGGGGTTCAGCCTCTTCTCCCATGCAACTAGTGATAGGACTAGAAGGAGTAGCCTCAAGTTGTGCCAGGAGAGATTCAGGTTGGGAGTTAGGAAGTACTTTTTCTCCGAGAGAGTGGTCAGGCATTGGAATGGGCTGCCCAGGGAGGTGGTGGAGTCACTGACCCTGGAGGTGTTCAAGAAACATTTAGACGTACTGAGGGACATGGCACAGTGGGAAGTATTGGTGATAGGTGTATGGTTGAGCTGGATGATCTTGGAGGTCTTTTCCAACCTTGCTGATTCTGTGATTCTACGATTCTGTAGCTATAGTTGGTTTTGAAATTTCCACCGACTCGTAGTAAATTTGTCTTTGAAAAAGAGTATCTTGCTTACTTAATGGATGAGTTGTTTACTTGCATGATAGAGAAAGCTAAAAATAATTTAATTGTGAGTTGATGTAATTTTAATTGCATTTTAGGGGAACTAATTCCATCTTTGTTTTCTTTATAATTTGGTTGTGTTCTGACCACGGTCAAAAGTAAGGTAGTGATCACTATTTAAAATGCATAGCTTCAGTTGTGTCATATCAAATGCATTGCTTTTCTGCACTGTTATTGTTAGATGGACTGGTCTAAATTAGATGGTCTAATTCTGGAAAATTTGAATATGTGCAGGTGGACTGTTGTGTCAGTAATTCATACTTATTTAATTGGAGCTCCATATGTCTGCAAGAATTAACTCCATATGGTTGAATAGCATGTTTTGAAATGTTTCTTTAATTCATGCTTGTGCCAGGAGAAAGTAGAATAACTCTATTTTTTGAGCTCCTCCTTAACTAAGTGACAGTGCACATGTACACAAAACTTTCAATTTTTCAGATTGTAATTGAGTACGTAGGTTTTTCTTCTTTCACGTTAACAGTTTCAAGGGAGCTTAAATCTGTCTCTAACAAAGCCTTTACTGTGCTTCTTTCTGTTTGTACTCCGAAGAACAAGTGATGAAATATACTTAAATCATGCAATCCCACCTTCCACTGGGTTGAATTTGCATGAGGTTTCTGACAGAAAATTATTTCATTTAAGGCTGTACGCAGTTTAAAAAAAGAAAAATGAAATAGAACTGGTGAAATAAAAACCTCTTTTTGCAGAGAAAACAAAAACCTTGAGTTCCCTCCTGACTAAGCAAATTGATGGGAAAAAATCCTGTTAGAAGATGTTTAAATTGCTGATAATTTTCAGTCGTAAGACTTGATATAATCAAGAGATGAATTTAAAGGAAGGTACATAAATTGATTTTGTTTTTCCATTTTTCCTTAGGTACCTAAGGATAAAACTGGCCTGAAGGGAAATTCTTGGGGAAACTGGGGAGTTTGACCGCACTTGCACCTGAGTAAGTAAATGCTTCACTGAAAACTAGCTTTACAGATCACGAAAACTATTGACTGTTTTTAAGCATCTTCTCACGTAAACTGTTGAGTGTAACTTGAGACAATACTTTCACTTTTGGATTGAAGAAAAAATTACAAGTAGTAGGGCTAGTTAAACGGTATGCAGCGTACAGCAACCTTCATTGCTTTTTATTGCTACTCCTAAAGCCTCCATTAAATTAAATCTAGATTATATGCAAGTCTGGTATTGTGGTGTTTTGTCTTTTCAGCTCTCGATCTTGAGACTAAATGCTGAGTTTGAGTGAACTGTTTCTTAAACTCAGACTTGTCAGGTGGAGTCACAGTGAGGCACTGAGGTTCAGTAGGTTTAATGTCCTAAAAAGAGGCTGTCTTAAGTGTGATGTCATCAGAGAATGGAGGCTGAGAAGAAGACCTTGTGGTGGTGACCTAGTATGGTTGTCTTGTTATAGGTGCATTTCACATCGTTTGAGACAAAAGCTATTGTCTCACTTGGATTACCTTCCATTAAAATAGAGCAAAGGGGGATTTTCTCCATCAGTTTTGTTGGGACATGTGGCAGACCTTTCTGGGTGTTGGAAGTTATCCAACAATCCCAAACCCAACCTACACGAGTTTCTTAAAAGGCAAGAAAAGAGTTTTTCATATGTAGTAATTATTCCGCTTGCTTCCTTGCTTGGTGATCCAAGCATTATTTTGGTAACAATAAATTATTCTACAGGTCAAAAAGGTACTTTGTTGTATTATTTTATTCATTTATTCATATACATATATATGAATATATGGATGACATGTAATTATAATAAGCAGATAAGTCCAGTACAGCATTAAACTTCTTTCTACTGGTAACACATTTTTAATAATAGGCAAGTTAATTGAATTTTCTGAAACAATTGCCAGAGCTGAGGGCTTTCTTCCTGGTGGCATTTATCATGTTAAAATAATTATTTTTAGTTTCTGAAGGCTTCAGTAACTTGAATATTCTCACTGATATCTACATTAAAATTTACAGACTCTTCTCATCTGAGATTCTCTTGACTTAGTCTGATCTAAACTTGTTATCAGTACATTTTATTTTGAATCTGTTCTGTAGTTTAATCTTGTACTGATTGCACAGATTCATAAACTGATATCTGTCATGTCACTCCATAAAAAAAGTAGGTTACCTTTTGCCATAGTATTTATTATGTTTCTATCTTTGCAATAGTGTAGAAGACAAAAAAAAAATAAAAAAAGTATCTTCCATTATTTTTGATGTACCTTTATGCTAGGGTTTGAAAGCTATACACGACTTTAAATTCATTGTACACTTCGGAAATATTTCAAGTCTCGTTTATCATTATCATTCTTTGATTTCTGAGTTAGGCATTGAATCACAAATAATGCCTCAGGCACTGTTATAACTGGTTGCTTTCTGGTGCATTTGTTGTTCTCACTGAGGTTCTGGTTCCTGCAAATAATGTACCTTGTCAGACTTGCACTTAATGTGCACAGTTGCAGGAACTGGGACCATGGACAGTTGCAAGGTTTATTAAAGGAGAAAAATTCAGTATTCCTAAATGATAATGGCATGTTTTTAAGTTGAAATTGACTGAAAGGCTCTGTTTTAAATCCAGAAGGGACCTTTGAGAGAGCTTTTTGCCTTCCTTCTTTTAACTTTTGTACAAACACATAGCAAATGTTTTCATTTATTTCCTGTGTTATCAGTCCTACCCTGCATATTTTAGTCTATTGCTTCTGACAGTGATGAAAGGCAGGTATTTCCTGACCTTTTGTGTTTTGGGCGCTACATAAGTTCTGCTGTTCACTTCAAGAATATTTTCTTCTTCAGTCTTCTTCCTGTTTCCTCATTTTGAAGGTAGCAGTAGAAATTCCAGGTGCAATTGCAGTCTTTTTGGAATCACAATTTAGATTTTATAGCTGTGCATGTGAAAAAAGTAGCCTTCCCATACAGAAGAGAGGTGGTCATTCTTCTGAACTCAAGTGTTTGTCAGAGTAGTGACTCCTATATGAAGAGGAGATTGTGTCAGTTTTAGTTACTTTTTAATTGAACGTTGTCCTCAATTGTTGTTTGAGGAAAGCAGAAGTCGAGAACTATTGAACTAACCCGTGGCCATAATTCAATTGCATTGTGTAGTCTATTCCTTTATAAATATGGGATTGATCTCTGCTCTGATTTAGGTGTCACCAGTTATTTGTCGTTTACCACATCACCTACATTCTTCCTCATGAAGAACAGAAATTGAGTGCCCTGGGGCAAGTTTATCTCAGTTAAGCATGGAAATGAGCTGGATGTGTTTTTGAAAGCATTCTGCACGTGGCAGCCTTGTGAGCCTCATATTCTGAAAAGACCTACGGCTTTGTGGAAATCCGCGTGTCGGAGTGAAACCAGAACAGGCACAGCAGTGATGCAAATCTCTGTGAATGCATCGTGTTATTTTTCAGGGGTTGTTGGGTAGTGTTGTTCTGCGCCTTAGTTTACAGGCTGCAGTGAAGCCAACTGCTTCAACCCCTTGGTGCTGGAGGATGAAGCTCTCCAATTTCTTTTAGTGTGTGGTTTCAGGGAGGTTGTTACAATTTGAATTACAAAAATAATATGTTTCCAATAGCTTTTAAAGCTATAATACGCTCTGCAGTTCAGTTAGTGTGAAAAAATGGTCAAGGAGACTCTGGAAGTTTAAAACCCTTTCTTTACGATATTTTTCTCACAACGTTCAATTAATTTTCTAATTAGAGCCGTATCAACGTAGAATCTGCTGAAATCTAAAAAGTTTGATGTAGGATGCAACAATTCTAGTACGTTGTTTAAGCTTACGTGCAATTTTTAATCGATTTTTTAATATATATTTTTGAGAGAGGTCTTTGGTTGGCACATGGCACTCAAGTAATGGAAAGCTTCAACAGCTGAAATTTTAGTAACGAGAAACCAGATTTATTTAAACAGTTTTTTTTAATTAAATAATTTGTTCTCAGCCAGAGAACTAACTGAACTGCAGCTGCAGCCCTCCCCCACGCTTTCTGTCTTTGAAAGACAACTTATTTTGACCTGACCTAAAATGCTAATGAAATGATATCTCCTTTCTTGGCTGCCTGAAGCCTAAGGTCATGGCCTTTCGGTGGCGTTTGGAAAGTTGTATATCACTACATTTGAAAGGTACAAAAGTCCTGTGGTTGGCCTCAGCATTAAAATATATAGACACTTCTGCTTTATGAGGCTGTAAACCGGATAATTCATCACTAGTGGGGATCTGGAGGAAGTCGTGGGCTTTTAAGGAGTAATACATTACAGTACAAACTCCTTTAGAAGAGGAGGGATTCCTGGAATGTGGAAGCCTATGATGGTGACATTGTGCATGTAATATACAAAGTATTTCACCTGTTTGCTTTTTCATTTTTTTTTTTTTTTCCTGAAGGTGTAAGAACACAAAAACGTTCTGTTCGAAGTTATAGTAATGAGTGCTTCTCAAATACGGGAGGGAAGGGAAAAATGATTCTTTTTTTAAACATTTAAAATTGGTCCAATGTTCTCAGTACCTGTTTAAAGAAATGATAGTGTGTCTACAGTAACACATGCTTCATGTGAACAGCACTGCAGCTGTATTGCTGTTTGCCTGAGTAAAAAGAATTGAGAAGGAAAGAGAGGTTGACAAGGGAGATTAGCAGTGTGGTATGAATGAATTTATGCTATGCCTTTATTGGGGAGGGCTCATTACAGGATGCTTGATCTGTTTGCTGCTTTCTGAAATTTAAAAAGCATCTTTTTGCAGAGCAGCTCATGCAGTAACTAGCAAAACAGAAGCAATTAGTGGTGTAATCTCAAAGGGAATCTCAAGCTTCACTTTAAGTGCAGTGATTAAATCCACTAAAATGATAACTGTTGCTGCCAAGAACTCCTGTAATTGGTCACTAATGTATTTAGTTGTAGCAGTTGATAACTACTAGATTTCAGGCATGTCATTAGTAATGCATACACGTTTGGTCAGTAAAATTGAAAATCCTAATAACCAAGGCTAGAGGGGGTACAAAGGAACAGAGAGCTAGAGAACTGAAATAGTGCTCTGTTGATAGTACCTAACTAGAACTGTATGCTTCAATAAAACAAGTGTCCTACTGTGCTGGAATACAAATGGGCTATCTGTGGCAGGATATAGCAAAGACATTTGGCAGAGAGGGATTTGAAAGCTTCTGGCAGAATGTAATTGAATTGGCCATTTCTTTAAAGATACAGCAAATTGTTTGCTGCATCATTCATCATCATAAGGAAGGTCAAACGGGTTGCCAAACATATTGATATTCATAATAAAAAGTGAAATGGTGATGCTTACATTTGAACACAAATCATGTTACCGTATCTGTAAAAGCTGTGGAAGTGAATGGGAATATTTTGGTGTCGCTGAGCCATTAGTAATTTAAGACTAATTCAAGAGGAGAGAAAGCGTTTCGTCAGGGAGAAGACCCCCATGGGACTTCAGATGGTGAGCAACATACAATCCCCCACCCCAGCCCCCCAGCATGAGAGGACAGAGTGTTTTGGCAGGAGTATTGCTGACTCTGGCTTTTGATCCCTTAGGAGAAGATTAGCTTATGTGATCTTGTTGTTTTCCCTTTTAAGAAAACAAAGGGAAAAAATAACAAAGAAAAAGGACTTGAGTGTTTTAAAAAGGCAGAATCTAAACTGAGGCATTGTGAATGTTTGTTAGAATCAGTTATGTTGTGACAGAACAAGATGATGCAACAAGCTGTAGCATATCTGAAATGCTATATGAAATACTCAGTATTGATACACCAGGAAAACCCTCTCAAGTCACATCCGGAATGCAGAACATAAATTGTGTGCTGACAGCGGCTTTGGGCCACACAGTGATGTCTCTGCAAATGAGGAGCTGTTAGCTTTGAGGTTCTAACGCATTCAGGAGACTGGCATTTTGATTTCTTGCACCACTGCACCGCTGATAGGGTTGGAAATGGGAATCAAAATAATTAGACTGGATATATAGATCTCAGCAAACCAGCCAAGGAAGCAGTGAGGGGTGGGGAAGGCCACTTTCAGTTCTGAAACGTGTCTGTGCTGTTTTTATGAGGGTGAGGACGGAAGATGTAAACTAGAGTGCAGATGCTTTCCATTTATATTCAAAGCATGTAATAAAATAATTGAATGTATGCTTCCTCCCATTAAAGCCTGTTAAAATCAGTAATAAAGTGCATTAGTGTTATATTAAAAGGGAGTTCAAATTTTGGGGCAATATATCTCAGTTATAGTAGGCACAGAGCATAGATAGACCAGTTCCCAACCTTACACATCATCTGAGGCATTCCTTCTTGCTGATGCAGGATTGTTCCTATCAGTGCATCTTCTATAATTTTCCTCTCCAGAAAAGCTGTCCTTTTGAGTCACTCGACGTTTTCCATTTTAAAAAAGGCATCCATCCCTTTACTACTGAGTTTCCGTATCTGATAGTAAATGTTTTCCTTTTTTGGTTGTGTAGATTCTTCCTTCAGATGTTTGAGAATTATTACCATCCCCCACCCTCTTGTCATACTGTCTGATTTCCTCCCTGTACAAATTTCTCCCTGCATCATCTAACCTATCTGATCAATGCTCAGTGCCAAGTAGCCTGGTCACAAGGAGAGCAGTGGATTGAGAATCTTTGCTTTGAAACCAGATGTCCTGATACTGCATGGTAATAACATCTTCTCAAGGAGCTGCTCACTTTTGAGGAAACCTGTCCTGTCCCAAAAACAACTCTGGATTTGCAAGCAAACTCAGTGCTTCTTCACTCTGGTTGTAGTCACTGGAAAAAGCTGCACTGAACATTTCTGAACTTTCTTGTTCTGAGCTAAATGCTAGCATTTTTTTTTTCCATCTCTTCCCCTGTTCCAGAACCCCAAGCAATATTAGGCTTGAGTTTTCTTACAGTGCTCTTTAGTTTGTTATTTCCCATTACAGAGATTGCAGTGAGGAGTAGTATAAAGACGTCTTTTCTTGATCCGTGCAAACCCATAATATCTAAAGTTCCTTCAGCAGTTGTCACCTCAGGGTGCATTGCTGTCATTGTGGTACAGCTAACATGTAAGTCTACCATTTATTGATACTGCTAAAAGCAGATGTTGCTTTCTGTATATAATTGCAAGACAACAGATGAACAGCACATTTTTACTATCCTATGGTTTTAATGATATTTAACTAGGATGTATGTGGGGTGGAGGAGCAGCACTTGCACTTGCAGGCTGGAGGTCAGAGTGTTTGGGCGTATGGGGGAAAGAGTTGGGGAGCTCTGGAGGAGCTCATCTTCCTGGTAAGAAACTGATATAATCCTACGTGTTCTGTCACCTAGACACTGTAGTTGAGAGTTGGTCATCATCTGGTACTAACTATATGTATGGGAACTGTTGAATGATGGCCTGAACCGCTGATGGATCACCTGAGGTGAGCACTGAGTCAGCTGTGGGAACACAGGTGAAGGCAATGCACTGTGTGACCGGAAGGGGTGCAGTCTGGCTCCACCTCTCCCACAGACTCCATTTAAGGGCTGACCACCACTGGGGGAGGATCTCTTGTTGGAGTTGCCTCCCCTTTGGAGTTCTGAGTGAGCCTTTCCTTATTTACCGGTTGTCTTTATACTATCTGGATAAACCATGTGAAAGTATACCTTCCACCTTTGTTATTTTGTGTGGGTACTATTCTTTTTGGGTATTCACCCTACACCATGTGAAGATTTATAAGATGAGAAGCTCTTGTGTTTGGAAAATACGGAAATAAAAGATGCAATAAAAAGATAGAATTAAACAGGAAACATATTTTTTTCATTCTTTCAATATTCATAGCTCTTTACAATTTGCAGATTCTCGGAATTGAGATCAGGAATTCACCAGTAGCTGACTTTCTTGCGTCCTGTTCAAATGATTTTCCGAAATACAGATTTCTTTTGAAGTTATTTTTAAGACCAGTATGGCATGTTACAGAGTTTAAACAAACAAACAAACAAAAAAGCCACTGCTCCAAATGCCCTGCATTATCAAACAAATTCAGTGAGATAATTGTGGTCTCTTTAGGTCTTCGTGTTTCTGAGAGTCTTTCCCTTAAAGATTTTGTAAAAATGCTCACTGTGTAGCTGAGATCTTGGTCATATTTTTGTGGAGGACAGTCAAAACACAGTAGTTAGCGTACAAAGCTGTGAAGAAATAATTCAGTAAATTGTCCTGCTCCTGAAGTATCTCTGTGATGCCTTCTGTTAAGTGCTTCTGTTATGGCAAGTGGAGCGTACAGACTGCTTATGGCAGGTGTGACGTACAGACCACTTAGGTCGGAGCCCAGTAAGAGCTGACCAACGTTTGAGGTTTACTTAGTGTTTGGCGCTAATGTTGCTCATGGGGAATTTGGAAACATCGTTACAATTTTGTGGGGTTTTTCGGTAGTTTTTTTTCTCGACCTTTCTCAGCAGCAAAATCGTTTGGCAGCATTACAGCCACTCTAAATGCAACATTTTATTTCAGGCAATAATTCTGTAGGAGAATGATTCCCACGGAGTCCAGGAGAAAAGGGGGAATGAAAGAATCATGGCCTTTTCAGGTGGATAACTTGCTGAACGAATGCAAATGCAGCTGACTTGAACAAAGAGATCAAATTGAATGCTTTGCACAGGATCCATAATATCTACGAGAGCTGCAACACTTGATCACCCATGTTTTGAATAATGCCATTCTGTGTATTTTATGCTGGCAGTTCCAACAAGGCAGTGTGTTACTAGTGCTATTTTCTGTAACGGTTAGAGTGTTAAATGCTATCAAGTATTTCCTATTCCTGTATACCAGTAACCTGTAATTTCTAATGGCAACACCTTACCTACTTCAGCGTCACAGTATGGTACTTGTTTGTCAGGAGACCTGCGGGCAGCTTTACCTTTCTATTTAAAGGTATTAAAATCATTTGATGTAATCATCAGGCTACATCACTCGCACCTTCTCGTCCACAAGACTTTTCTGTGCGTATTGTTGCCTTACCCTTGGTTATTGGAACCATGTTTACATTATGGTAGAAGGAAGCTTCTACCACAGTCTTCAGAATTTATGTTCAGTCACTATCCTACCCCTTCCAATTTTCACATTAGATATGACTTTGTCTTTTGCTGTACAACTAATGAAGCAGCTCTTTATTATAGCTCTCTATTCCATGTTGACTTCATTTCTGAAAGGAATCTGAAAATGCACCAAAGCATATCATTGGTTATTAAAAGAACAGGGTGATCACATTAAACTCAGTTTCACCAAAATATGTGGAAATTTACATATTTATTTGTTAGCAAAAAGCGTGTTGTTTTGGGGGAATGTGTGTTTGAAACTTCCTTTGTTACCACAGCAAGATTTTTAGACATTTAAAGGGTTAGTTCTTAAATTAATAAAGCATATCTACCCAAGGATTGTTTGGGGAAAAAGAAAAATTGGCTTGTTTAGGAAATGCAGAGTGACAACACTAATATCTTACCTCCCTGCCTTGGGAAGTGCTTCCTTTATTTCCCTTTTCCGTGCCTCTCTTCAGGAACAAAAGCAGTACAAAAATACAGATGTTGGAAAGCAAGAAAATACACTTAAAGTGTTTTCCTTCTGTCTTGGAACAGTGGTTGCTGACAGCAGAAGGCTTGCTTGCTTGTTAAAATTAGATTTGAATCATCAGTGTAATAGCAGTAGGAAATTGTAGGGTGGAAGGATGCCAGGAAGCCTATCTTATACCTGCCTTTACAGTTAAGCCTAAGATGGTCCCAGTATGACTTTGTTTGGCTCCTCAGTTTAGCAGGTTTACCCTAAATGATGGATCATAAGAACCAAGTACCCTTAAAGCAAAAATAATTTGTATCTGAGCAAAATCTGTCCTGGTGGACGACCAAGAGCAGACGCAAACACAAGGCTTTGTCAGCAGTGCGAGGTTGCTGTTACAACTTAGGCTTCCTGACCTCATTTCCATTTATCACTTTTAAGTGACCCCAGTCTCATTGCATCTCACCATTTCCCTGGACTAGGATTTAAAAAAAAAAAAGTAAAATAAAATCTGTGTTTATGGGGTGGTTTTATTGGGTTTTAATCACTTTAGGAACACTGCAACGTTTTCATGAGTTAGATGTGTGTAAAGTACTGGGCCGTGCCCCCTCTGAAGCTGCATAGCAAGTCAGCATCATTCTGGCCTCTTCTGTTTCTCCTCAGCTGTTTTAAGGCAGCCCAGCATCCAGTTGCTTCCTTGCTATAGTTATTAAACATTGGCTTTGCAGTAATCCAGTCTATAGAAGACAATGACCTCTCTGTGCACCTTAATACTGTTGACAGAAATGGCTGTGATTCTGCTGATGCAGAATGCAGCTGCCCACTTAAACCCTTTTTTTTCTTCTTTTTTTTCTTACTTGCAGAGGGGCTGGTTACATCTCTGCTGTATACTGGCTTCTGCTTTATTCCTGGTGTGATTTTTGTGCTATTTCCATAAGCAGCTTGGTTCCTGATTTCTTCAGGGAGCGCTTTACATGATATAATGGTAATTGGTATCAACTGAAGTGCTAAAGCTACCAGTCTCTAATTTAAATTAGTGCCAGTCTGAGGTGGGAGAGCCAAAAGTAGGACTGTGCCTGGGAGGGACCCCTGCTTTTGGAAACTATTTGTTCTTATACCAGAGTAAGGATTTTCTGACCATCAGGTCGCGTGGATATTCTTTTCCTGGGTGACAGAACAGAATCAGAGTGGCTGTGAGAAGGTGATCAAAGGGAAATTTTAGTCTGTGTTTAATGATGTTTAGTGCGTTACTATTCTCTTCATCAGTGCTATGAGTGCAATCAGACATATTTTAAAATAAATCTACATAAATAACTGACTTATAATAATGCAGCATCGGTTTATATCTTTTTATATCATTTGTTTATATCTGCTCCATTTAACGTTCTCTCTATATATTCTGTGTACGTATGTATCCATCTGTATATATCTGGAGTTTATATATAACTGCTCTTTATTTTACTGAGATATAAGCAGTTCTACAGCTGGACTGTATTGTTTATAAGTATTATTTAATTGTTGGCAAATATTTGGAAGGCACGGGACCACCAAAGCTTCATGAGACTGACTGTATACCCAAGAGAAAATTGAAAACACTGCCTGAGCATTGAGTTGACCTTCTTGTGTGTTCAGCTTAGGGGCAGTAAGCTCTACTCCTGTGCTGTACTAACGGGAGGAAAAGTGGGTTATGTGGAAGCTTCTGCTGGATGTTACTGACATATTTGTGCTTGGGAAACGTGTACGTGGACTGATGTAGTTTTTTTGCCTGAAGTCCTTACTGGCCAGGTAGAACGATGTTCTTTGGGTATCACCAGTGATGCTGATGTGCACAGTTCTACTGACAGCTTGTTCTGCTAGGTTGTTTCTAGAAATTTAAGAGGAGGCTTTTGTGTGTGTGTGTGTCTACATTGTGTTCATTGTTTATTGCTGATCAATTTGATTAGTTGTAGTGTCCTGTGTTCTATTTGTGGACAGTTGCTTGCCATGTTTCTTAAGACAAGAACAATCATAGAATCACAGAATGGCTTGAGTTGGAAGGTATCTCAAGGATCAGTGGGTTTCAACCCCGCTGCCACAAGCAGGGGTGTCAACTGCTAGATCAAGTACTAGATCACATTGCTCAGGGCCCTGTCACCTGGCCTTAAACACCTCCAAGAATGGGGCATCCTCAACCTCTCAGGGCAACCTATTTCAGCACCTCACTACACTCTCAGTAGAAAACTTCCCCTCTTGGCTACTTCATTAGCAGCTGCTTGCTCTTTTTCTTGAATATTTTTCCTGTTTGACTTGTAGGTGTTTCTAAAAAGTATTTGTAACTTAGAATACAGTAATTCTTCTGTAGACTTTAAATGCAAGTCTAATCTAGAATATTAAGATTCTTATGGCCTTACTACTTAATTGCCTATGCTCTTAATCTTACTGTTAGCCAGTATCATCTTCAAAGATATCCCATGTCCCCTGGGTGTCTACCTACCATCTGTTACTTTATCCCATTAGATTTCCACCAGATTTCCAATCTTCTCTCCTATGTTCTGTGCTAAAGGAGCCCTCCATATAGTTTCCCTTATTGATCTCCTAGTTTAGTCTTAAATACACAGTTAATCAGATTATGGTGACTTTTCTATTTCTTACCTCCTTGTACTTTCGAGTTTGACTAAAGTACTATTTTTCCACGTATGTGGGGGTTCTTTTGAGCAGTTTTCTGTTTTGTTCATTTCATATAGTAGATATGAAAACTTGGGTCTGGTTTTTCACAACTGAAGCATCGGTTTACTGAGGAGGACATAGCAGAGGCAAGCTGTTGATGTTAATTCCCTCACTGCTCTCCATGCAGCCTCTGCTTCCTCCTGTGGGCAAAAGGAAACCAATCCTTTCCACAGTTGACCTCAGCCAATTTAAATACAGGCTGCTGCAAAAGGGACTCTCCTGCCTTCCCCTTATCTTTGACCCCGTGTTCCCACTCCCTTGGCAAGGCCAGCTCTTTAATTGTGCAGCTGCACAATGATGAAAAATTGTTTTATTTGCGAGGTGAGCTTTCAGTTTGATCAACTGCCTGATCCAACTCATATCCCAGCCACGTGGCACCGGTAGGGTCTTAAATAAGCTTAGGTTGGCTATTAATACGCAGTGCTGAGTCACTGCTGAAATGCTTCAGTTTACTGTGCACCTTTTCAAGGCAAACTGTTGCTAATTCTGGCCTAGGTAGAATGTGCTATAAATTACAGTCTTGGGCAATCGAGTGGTGAGTGGCTCAGCCACTGATGCGGAGAGGCGAGGTAGGCAGATGGAAAAAACTGCCTGGGTGGGTATCTGCAGCTAAGCTGTCACTGCTTGAGTATCACCGCCCAAACAAAAATTGGTGGGAATTCACTTCAGCCAGAGAACTTAGCTTTCCATTTTCTGTAAAACCTGTGAGAAGTTCAAGATTCCTAGCAAATTTGTGACAAGTATTTATGAGCATTTGTGTTACAGACTGATGTCAACAAATGCTCTCTTTTTGTTGTTAGTACAGAAATATCTTAGCAGGCTGATGACAGTGCCAGACAGCTAAATGGACGTAGTTACTGTTAGCTGAAAATTCTATTTTTGTTAGGTAGCATTACATTACAGGACAGGAAGGTGTTCACTCACTCAGTTTTTGTATTGCTGGATGAAAGTTCACCTGCTAAAACTCATTGTTTCCGTGGCTAATGACTTCAGCCAGTCCTTGGTTTCTGGCCATGCACTACAGCAGTTAAACCACATGGAATATTGCTGTGGAATATTTAGGTTAATTTATAAATACAGAGATTTGCGTTTACAACTTAGCTTCAGTCTTAATTGATTTTGAATACTTGATTAGACAACACAGCTGAGCCAGTGCAACCTTTGCTGCTGCTTTGAGCAGTAGTTTGACCCTTGCTTTTGTCTTCCTTCTCTTCTGCCCATATGGTGCTTGTCTGCCTCCTTACTACACTGCTGAACTCCTTCCTGGAAGAGACTAAGACGTTTTATCTAGTTCAGTGGTGTGAAACAGGTGTGAGGCACTGCGCTTTCTTTCTGGAAACTCTTTTTTAGCACAGGAGCTGCAGGTCTAACGAGAAAAAAGCGTAGCACCAAAAGGTATGAATTAGATCCATATGGGTTCATTTGCACTTACTGTTTTGAACAAAAAAGGAATAGTCTGGTAGTTACACGTATATCTTCCATGATACATTTTTAGACATTAGTTACCACTTGCACACAATGTAATAGTCTTGTAGCGAAAGAAACTGCATTTCTAGCGCAGATGGCATTGTGGAGGGAGCTGTGGTTTTACAGAATACATGGAGTTTTAGTGGAGTAAGCAGACTTTCTGCTCTAAAACTTGTTATATCCTGGATTCCAAAATAAAATAAATGAAAAATACTGTGATGCACTTATACTTCATACAGAAACAAGGCTTATTACTTTGACTGGTGAAAATCAGTGGTCAGAGAACTAACATGTTCTTCAGCTAATCATGTTGGACTTGACCGTGTTCCAGTAATCTTCTTGATCTGATGATGGTTGAAATACAGATGTTCTACTTGTGTTTATTGTGACTTACTGGGCTTCTGCAAAACAGGCTGGTCGCCTTTGGTACAGCAGCCTCACTGTAAGGCGGAGTGCAAAGTAACGTAACTTGGGAAACAGTTCTGCAGTTTGCAGCATCAGGAATGACTGGTTGGATACCTTCTGGTCTGAAAATGATCTCAGAAAGCAGGAATGGAGGTGCAAGTGTAAAGGTTGCATGGACAGACACGATTCTTGTGTTCAAGAGCTGGAGCAAGCACTCAGTCAACCACCATCCCCTTTAGAGTTGCCACTGTGCTGCTGCTGCTTTTTTCCTGGGGGCTGTCAAGGAGAAGTCACAGTGCCTCTGAGCAGGAGAGTAGGTTGACAGGCCCTCTGTGGAAGAACTGTGCTGGTGGTGTGGGGCCTTCCTCTGTCCTGGGGCTTTCTGAGTGCATCACCTCTGGATGGTGAGGGGACTGGTGGCGCCAGCAGGAGACCTCCAAGGTGGCCCAGTAGGTGTGAGTACCCCACCAGTTGGGTGACCTGGTCTGACCACATGAGCTGCCTAAGACTGGGCAAGTGACCCAATGTCCAAAGCCCTGCTTCCCATTTGGTGACGTGAAATGAGCCACAGCTTGGCGGGCAGCCGGAGTGGAAGCAGAGGGATTTTAGCAGTCTGCCTTTAAGCAACCTCTGCTGATGAAGTTAATGGGAGGTTTTTTTCCCCAGCATCTTTGAGTACGGATATGTCTGAACACAAGACTGGAAAGGCATCTTCCCCAGCCTGGGGCTTCTCACTGCCAAATTTCACAACAGAGCTGCAAAACAGGGAGGTTTACAAAACTGACAAGAGAGGTGTTTACATTGGAAAACAAGTGAAATCAAGTATAGGGGGCACAGCTTCTTGCTCAACATGTGGGGCTAGCCCTGTGTGTGAATAGCCATTTTGAAAGTTCAAATTTGTACTCTTCCAAAGAGCGTCTACCAGTTTTGGCAATCTTGCTCCCCTAGCACATCACTGGAGAGGTTACTTGCAGCTGTGATGCAAAATGACATCAGGTATGTATGTGCATACAGGTGTACGTATGTGTGTTTCTGTTGATTGCACATTGCAATTATTTTCTTCCTCTGCTCACCCTGATGTGTTGAGACATTTTTAAAAGCATCTGAGGCAGTGCCTTAGCCCCAGCAGCTCCGTAAAAGCCAGTTCTTTTTTAATAACGATAGTTAATTTTAGGAACGCATGCACGCGAGGAAACAACATTATTTCAAGGATCTCCACGGTTTTACAGGGCCAGGGGGTGAGGCCAGCAGAGAAGATAAGGCGGAGAGCTCCAGCATATTGATTTGTTTGTATCCAGGCCTCCCCAACCCCCCCTCTCCCTCCCCCCTTCAGCCCCATCTGCTTCCACGGCGTGACTCATTTCAGGCAAGTGCAAAAATGGCTGTGGTCGCTACCTGTTTGTGGGTGATTGGTTGTTTTTCCCCTCTGAGTGCTGCAGGCACGGAAGAGAGCAGCAGCTTATCAAGCACTTCAATCTGGTTTGCTGAATGTAACAGCTTAAGAGAAAATGGCTGCCTTGTTTTCCAGAGCTGTCCTAGGGATGACCACGCAAGAGAAAATGAGGATCTGAGCATGAGAGATCTCCGAGTAGTTTCCCGGGCATTTAGCATTTCTAAATACACGATGAAGGATCCTTTTTCTTTCCAGGTAGCTGCATGACTTCAGTCCTTTAAGATTTGTCATTGAGCACAGTGATTCAGGCTGGGCTGCCTGAAGGATGGCTTGCTCTGCGTGCAGGCAGAGAGGGAGCTGCTCCAAGCTGTCATAAATACTCCTTGGGAGCCTGCTTGATGTATGGGTTTCTCTGTGTGTACATATATGCATATATAAAGGCAGTGCAATTTTAAGCTTGAAATTCATTATCTGAGGTGTTGGCTCTGTACTCAGTCACTTTTTACTGGTTGTATTAATGGGATGTTGTTTTCTACAGTATGAAGTGCTACTTCCATTCTAAAAATGACTCTTCATTTTCTCACCTTGTAACATGGCCTCATAAACAGACATTACGTGATGTGCAACAGAAATGCATATAACTGTTACATTGAAGTATCTCTAGGCCAAGAAGTTTTTAATATTAATGCAGAAATGATTTGTGCTAAACAATTTTCTCTGAATAACCTGCTACAAAATTCTTGGCTGTTTAAGTGCATTATGACATTATGAGGTAGAATAATAAAAACAATTTTTACCAAATTATGCTAGCTTTTTGCAGAAGTGTGTTGTATTTCCACTCTTCAAGAGATCCCAGAACACTTTAATGAATTTGTTTTTTCAGCATTTATTATGAGAAAGGCAAAAATTTTATCCAGGACTGTGAATTCTAGGAGAGGACCTACGTCACTTATTTGGACTATCATGTGAAATCTTTTGAGAACAGTGAGTAGGTTATTTGTTGTTTGGACCTCTAATGTAAGTGGCCATCTCATAAACTCTGGTAGATCTAGCTGCAGAGGCTTAAAAATGTGACAGTGATGTGTTGTACCCGTCTGCAGCACTTACTGCATTGGCTACTCAAGCAGATAGGAGCCGGCCTGCGGACTCAGGTGGACGCTCTGAACCCTGTGTGCATGTCACCCCTTCAGGCTGTGCTGGGGCTCTCAGCCCAGAGCTACCCCAACTCCCAGCAGCCTTGCTCTTTATCACTCCCATCTCTTTAGAGAGAAAGGGAGAGGAAAAAAAGGAAACAGAAAACAAAACACAATCCCAGAGCTGGGTATGTTGCCTTTAAATGTATATACTCCCAGCTTCCAAGTGGTGTTTTCAGAAGTGTTGATTTCAGGTTACTACCAGCAATATCAATATTGTGGCACTGATGCATGTGGATTTCTGGAGGCTCATTTCTTCCTTTGAATAGGCTTTTTTCTCTAGTTCCCTGTAATCTCTGTGACAAAATATAGCAGCAAGCCTTTTTCTGTAGAACCAGTATTACTTTTGAGTATAATCACAACCTGCACAGTCCACGTCAGCTAAAGACAAAGGGCGGTGTCCCCCTTCATCTTGTAATGAAGAACTGTGGAGAGGAAGAGATGTTTTGACCCTTTTTTTTCCTAGATTATCGTAGCACTGTGAAATCTGTGCTAGAATACCTCAAGTTCTGTGAATGCTGAGCATCGGTCGGAAACACAAGAGTGCAGATGCAGCTGGTTGTCGAAGATTGTGCTGTGCTGTTCAGTGTCACTGCACGCCCAGGGACCTGTTTTGAAAACTCTGCACAGAGAACAGTGCAGCTGTACCGGTGTCAAACAGAGGATGTGTTCTTGTGAATCAGATGCTCACTGTATTTCCTTTGTGTTTTCTAGAGATGTACAGATAGCCGTCTATGTATTGGGAAGTTTTATTGGTTTTGTTTTTTTTTTTCAAAGAACAACACATCCAAATTGTGCGTCTCAAAGTGATAGGAGGGGTACAAATTTGGATATTGCTGTTTGTTTTTTATTTATTATTCCATCACTGCAAATTTGTTTTTTAAATTATTTTTATTTTTTAATTCTTACAAAGCGAAAGAGGAGAGGAACAACTGGAGCAGAGGAGCTGCAAATGGATCTGGAAAGAAAACTGCAGTACTTTTACTGAGAAACCCTTTGGAAAGAATACCTGTTTCCTCCTGCTGGAAGGAGTGATGCTGGCAGTGCTGCTCCTTCCCTGAGCACAGCTGCGTTGCAGTGCTTTGTGGAGTGGTCTGGTTATGTGACTGCTTGCTTGCTTCATGACCCTTGCTTTGGGTAGGTCCTGTAAGGTCTGCAGCAATATGAATTCAGGCAGAGTGATAGCCTGTTCTGGTGATGTCAACTCCTAGAAGCATCCTCTTCAAAACAAGGAAGAAATCATTGTATCGAGAACGCTGATCAGTACTTATTCATTGGCTGTAACAGCACTGTGCAGTGTGGGGTTTTGTATGGAAGCACAGGTTAACGAGGCAGTGCAGCTTCTTTAGGTTAGAGCTTTACCTGGGCCAGTTTCACGTTACAGAAAGAACTGTGTGGAATGTTTTGCGTCCTGCAGTACTCAGACTAATAAGGGTATTCCTTTTGCATTGTGACCTGGAGATATACTCATTATTTTCTTATTTTCAGCTATCAGAATGCATCCATCCTGTATTGATTTTATTCTTACATTACAACTTCAGGGGCAAGGATTATTTTTTCTTTTTTTTTCAGTCTGTGTTGTTCTAGATTTTAGTAATTTAATATTTTTAGTATTAATCTGCTGCCTGTGTCTTCAATATATACGAAATTCAGGCAGCAGCATACTACAAATAATACTAACTTATTCATCCATTCTTCCTATCTTTTGGTAAATGTTGTGAACAGCTGACTCAATTGGATACTTCTGAGCTTTTTACTGGTAGCTCTCATTAACAACTTACCAGTTTGTAATTGTAAGGAAGAATAAATAATAAGGTCAGGCTAGGAGTATGTTTATCTCTAAAAAACAAAAAAAGTTCCCCAAAATGCCTTGAGAATTAGACCTGTCTAAATGAAATCCAAGTACTTGAGAAGGATAGAAAGAAAGAAAATTGATGGAAGAATTATATAGATGATCTGTCTTGCCAAATAAATACTTTTTTGAGTGGGTTAATAATGCAGAGCTCATTTGGAAAGATTTTTCCTGTTGTTGCTGTAGATGTTAGGCCCTGGACCTTACTTCCTGTAAAATGTTTACACATTCACATTCTCTGTGTTCTAAAAATGGAGCAGCATCCACAGTTTCTTGTTCTCGTGTAAATCCTCCCTTTCCCCACAATGAAACCCAGAAATCAGCTGTTTTTTCATGCTGGGCTGACATCCATGATTTTTCAGTTTCACTAGTAATTGCCTTTTCCCACATTGTGGTGGTGCTTCTTCGACATAATAATGTTATTTCTTATTCACACCAAAAACTCTGATAGAAGTCTGTAGGTACCAGTGAGATTATGTAAACAGGTAAAGTGATAGTAGTAGCTGTGACTTCTCAACACTTTATTGTAGGTTTTCTTGGAATAGAATGTTCATTTACAGTAGTATTTCAGGATTTGTTGAGTTCTCCTGTCTGATATTTACCTCTTTGGCTTCTCAGCTGGGCTTTGTAGTAGCAGAGTGGTGTGCCCATTCTGGCTTCCACAAAGTGCAGGGAAGGGAAAAACAAAACTCTCTTCACAACTTTCTAACCCTCTTTAAGAATACAGTGTTACTGCATCTTCACAGTCAGTATTCATTTGCTCACCTACCGAAATACTAAGCACTTTTATTTAATTAACAAGGATTTGCTGAGAAGTGAACCTGTAAGCACAGTGCTCAGGCCTCTGGTTGGGAAGGAAATGTCTCTGTCCTCTCCTTTCTGTAGAGTTTGGCCCTGCTTCCAGAATCAGCAGTGAGTGTTTGAAGGAGGGAGTCCAAAGTGCGCGCAGAGGACCAAAAGTCACGAGGATGCTGACAGCTCCAACACAGACCAGGACTTCCCTTAACAAGTGCTCTTACACAAATAGATTTTCTTGCTAACGTTACCAAGTAAATTCCATAGTAACGCTCATGGATTCGCAGTGATATATGAAGCCTAACCAAGGCAGCAAATGGATTTTCTTTTATCTCAGACAGCAGTTTGAGATTGAGAAACCCTGAAACAGAGCTCATGTTCAAGTTTGAACTCTCCTGTGTTTAAACTGATGGGGAAAAAAAAAACAAAAACAAAGCACATATGGTTTTGTTTCCTTGTTTGTTTTCTCTCTTTCAGTCATAGGCTTCTGAGTTGCTCTTCATTCAGTGTGCCTGTGTGTTACATTTTACAGTCTAAGCTTTGAGGCGGACAGCCCAAGCCCAACATGGTGTTGCTGCCTTATTTTACACTTCTATCCTCTGAAAGTGTGGTTGCTGTTTCTGCCTCAGTGTGCTCCAGATACCGCTCCGGTGAGAAGAGGAAAGGAACCAAGGGTGAATGGGCCTCCTCAGGGCCGGGAAGAGCACTTTTTCCTCCTCGGCTCTATCTGTGACTGTGGGGGCTTCTGTCGTGGCAGCCTGTGCCATTTGGGAAGCCAGTGGCATAGATATGCTTTAGTCCATGGTATCTCTGCTAGGCCAGAAACAGCTTTTTAAACATCTTCAGACAGATCCTCAGTTCTGAAGATCAGACCTACTTCAGAAAGTGTTGCCACCAGAACTTAAGCTAAGTGGATAAGTTGTTCCTCCTGTCTATCCTTCTGGCAAAGTATTGCCTGGCTTCCATCGCTTCCTTTGGTGGAAGCTGCTCTGCCCTGCTGACAGCAATCTGAGGCTGTAGGTTATTTATTAAAGCTTTTCGGCCTCTAGAGCATATCCACATGAGTGATGTGCTATTAACTGCAGGTAGAGAAGGCTTTTTGGCTTGTACAGCTGGGGTTTGAGAGGATTAGGCAAAATTGTACTCTTTGTGACATGTACAAAATGTTGATTTTGAAAGATGGCACAAATATCCTTCAAGTAAAAAGCGTCCACTGCTACTGCAACGTGCTACCCAGGGCATGCTTCTACTGTGGGTGCTTTAGGGAGGTTTTGTTTGTTTGTTACATCTGCTTAGCCCTAAACAACTGGGAAATAAAGCTGTATTTTTTCTGGAGCATAGAGTTTTAGACCATGGATGTGTGAGGAAGTTACCATGGGCTAACAAGTTAGTTCGTATTTAGTTGTGACAGAGAGCAGAGTAAAACATTGTTTTGTGGATGTTCTGAGGAAAAGTATCTACCAGATTTTGTGACTGGGATAAATTGAGAGCGTCAGCAGTTTGAAAGCTGTTCTTACCAGTGAACTGAACAAATTTGATCTGGATGTAGCAAAAATCATGGAACTCAATAATGATGTCACTGGAATCAGTGTTCATACTGAGATTCGCAGACCTGAGTTTGGACTTCAGATTCACCAGTGAAAATCTGGAGTAGCTTAATCTGTTATTTGTTTGAGTCTCCCCAGACATACTTTGCTGTAACCAAGTTCAGACTTGGCCAGCGCAGCCCAGACTGAATTGTTCACCTGTTTATTCACCTATTCACTTGTTCATCTTCTCACCCACTGACACAAATTTCCTTCGAAGCTGAAAGACCAGCATACGTTTTAGAAAAACATGGAATTCTTGAAGTTCACAACTTTGAACAGCCATGGCAAATAAGCAGCTATATCCATTACCAGTCCTCTTAGTTATCTGGTATTTTTTCTTCACGTAGTTTCTTATTTTTAATTATTTTTTTTCCTAATCAATCTTCATTTATTTATTGTTCATCGTATGAGTTCACTTCTTGGCTTTTCTTTCCATTATTGTCTTGGATATTTTAGTGCAGATATGTCCTTAGTTTGTTTCCTTGCTGTAGATGTTTTAATGCTTTTTTCAGCATGTGTTTTCTCATTTTATCATCTGGAAATATTATTAAAGATATTATATACCTTTTTTTATTCAAAGTCATGGTGCATCTGTTGACCTCAGGGTATATTGCCAGGGCCATCTGGGTTTCAAGGGAAGTGGGGGTTGGGAGGGAATGGTGAAGGACTTAAGGCAGAAGAAGATATTAGGTTACATATTTATTATTTGATTAAGGCTTTATTTTGTCAAAGGATAAGACTGATTGGTACGTTGTTAGTGTTTGACTTCTTGTAGTCTGTTTTTTTTTCCTTGTTTGCTCTGTTTTGAAGTTGTGCTGGGCCCAGGAAGCTGTGTGGGTGTGTGCCTTGGGTGTATCACCATAAACAAAACAGTGTGGCCCCAACTGCTTTCAAGTGTTGACCTGCACTGCTGTTGTAGCTGTGTCTGCTAGCACTGTGATTATGTTACATTGAGTAGAAGCTTGTTCCCAGACTGTGTTCACCTCTCAGCTGAATAAGATGTTAGTTGCCTGTGAGGAATGAGCAGGTCGAGGTACCAACCTCATTTCAGCCTAGAAAGTTTGATATCCAGAACACATTATTCTGGAAAATAGCTTTTCCCTCAGTTTTCCAATAAAGAACCCGATAGTCCATGTCCATGTGCAGCTGCCCCCTTTAGATGATCCTTAGCAGCACATGCACAGGAGATACCATTTCAGTTCTACTCTTCTTTCTCTAGATTAAAAGAATCTGACATGCTTCTGAGGGCTGGAAGCAGAAGAGTGTTATCCAGTTTTACTGGTCCCGGGTTTTCAAAATGGCCAACACGGTAGCTGTTCTGTGGTTTTGATGCGTAGTTTAACATTAATTAAAATCTTCAAGTGCACAGTTTGTATTCCTTCTTTCTCTAATGCCATTAAGAAAACAATCGTTGGCAATGTATAATTGAAATTTCCTTGTATTTTGTCAGTTTCTGTTTCATATAATGAAATATGTGATAACGTGATATGCTCTTATTTATTAAAAGCTCAAATATGAATCTTATGAATGAAATGAAAGTATGACATACACTTTTTTTATAAATGGGAAAGAAAGAAAGAAAGAAAGAAAGAAAGAAAGAAAGAAAGAAAGAAAGAAAGAAAGAAAGAAAGAAAGAAAGAAAGAAAGAAAGAAGGAAAGAAAGAAGGAAAGAAAGAAGGAAAGAAAGAAGGAAAGAAAGAAGGAAAGAAAGAAAGAAGGAAAGAAATGGACTCTTAAACAAATTTACAAGATGAAGTGTATTTTTCCATCTGAAAACAATTGACAGCTTGGTTATAAGATAACAGTTTAAACTCACGTTAAAAATAATCTTCTCTAAGCTAGTAAAGGCCTATTTTAAGTTAAAGCAGAATTTCTAACAACGAATTCTTGTGTCTTCACTTGCATCTCTTCTGAGTGATCTGTTTAAAACACAAAACCACCATCCTGGGTAGGCAGGGGCTGCATGGGGGTAGTTCTGCTGAAAGTTTTGCTCCAAACCCTTCTCATCCTTGTGTGATCACCCCTAACTGATAAAACAAAATCTCCCCCAGTCCAGTTTGTCCTGCCTGCATGCATATCTTCTGATAACCTGGGCACAAATGAAGCATCTGGGTTACAAGCAGGGGAACATGATCATCTTGTATAGTCATGTACTTAATAATGTCCACAACAACGATTAATTACTCAGTTCATTGACAGTCCACTCAGATGATTTAGTTCTCCATCTTGGTCACTGTATTTTGAAAGGAAATAATCCACTGAGCAATACATTTTCCATACGAATAAATCTGCGTAAGTGGAGAGAAAAGAGCATAAGTAGTGATGCACCTCTGTAATGCTTAATGGGTTCTGCCTGATTCTGGAGCTCGCCAGTAAGGAGAAAAAAGCCCTAACTGGAAAGAGAAACTAAGGAACCATGATAGCGAGCTTTGTTTTACTTGTGATTTCCAGGGATATCCCATGTCTATTGAATTGTGGCAGTTTGATATGTCATTTTAGTGTTGCTTCTGGGCCTGTTCTCCATTTTTCTGTTAGATAAGCTGTAAATCTGAGAGCGAAGCAGAAGAGTTTGTACAAGTGTTTCTCTGATGTTTTCCTTGAATCATGACAAAAATTTAACTAAATGCAGCTCTGGGACTGTCAGCCTTCTTACTTTGGTTTTATTGGGGAAGGAGGGGCTAACTAACCCTGATTTTCCTAGCTACTGTGGATCAGACAAGCAAAAGTTAGCAGACTATTGTCTTTGCCCTGGGATTTCCGATGTCTGCGATCAAAAGCGTATCTCACAAAGCCAGGCATGGTTTCACAAAAATTCCACTGAGGGGTCATAGCTGCTTGAGTTAGAAGGCTTTCAAGACTACGTAGCTTTTCTTAGGAAAACATGTTAAAACATAAAACATCTGTCAGAAGAGTTCTTTGTTTGGAAGGCTTCTTGAAGTGCACCTTGGAATTTCCTTCCTTGGTGATGGTGGTTTTTTGTGGTAAACACAAAAAAACAGTGGTTATGTCACCTGGGTTCAGCAGCTGAGGCGTGTGTGGAGGTGTTAAAGAGAACAGCTTTCAGAGCATTTCAATGTGCCGTGAAACATCGTCTCAATATACTCGGAGGTAATGAAAGGTTTTACTCTTTTTTCCACAGCGTACATTAAAACCAGACACAACAAGAGCGTGTAGAAGCTAGGAAGCACGTTGTGTTCAGGGTAGCACGCAGTAAAAGAAGTTCAATGCTTTTACATTTTTATTTTCAAAATTGAAATGTTGTAGATTAATTTGTTCATCTGCTTTTATTCCAAAGATCAGGTCCTCACTTTCTGTGCATTTGGATGTGCTGAGCTCCTTCGTACTACTATTTTTTTTCATGTGAAAATGCTTTCAGAATTGTAAATTAGATTCTCTTCTGGCTCAGACATCAACTACATCATTAGCAAAATTCCAAGAGTTGAGCCAAACCTTATCCTGGCTGCCCCTGTAATGTTAATGGAATCACAACAGGTGTGGTGGCAAAAGAATTTTGCAATGAAAATCTTGATTTCCTTGGTTAGCCATAACAGAGAAAGTCTGGACTTTTAAGTCCAGAATGGATTTGCAGAATGTGAATCTGGAATAACCTTAGTATAAGCTAATCAGTTTTAGTGTTTTCCTTGGGTCTCTTAACATCATCCATTCTTCCCATTCTTTTTTTTTTTGAAGATATATGTGAAAGAATAAAATGGCTTAAAGTTCTCCTAAATTTAAAAAAGGGACTTATTTCCTCAGTAGAGTAGTACTTTATGGTTTTCTTATCAAATCAACATTTTTCATAGGAAAAGAAAAGATAACCTTTTCTGAAGATCTGAAGAAGAACGTGGAGGACTTCAGTGAAGTAGCTCAAGGAAACATTTAGGAAACAGTTTCCAAATACAGCAGCCAGCATGAGAAGAAACATGAGAATCACAGTTTGAAAATGTAGTAAATAGGCAAGAAAACTAATATACAAGTAAGATGGAGGGTCTGGAAATGCCTCATCCCTGGAGACACCCTAGGTCCAGCAGAACAGGTCTCTGAGCACATTATCCAACTGTAGGTGTTCTGTTCATTGCAGGGAGTTGGACTAGGTGGCCTTTAAGCTTCCACTGCCAATTCAAACCATTCTGTGAGTTTACAAAATGGCAAAAGCTGCTTGAATTTGAGGTGAATGTGGTTGTGGGAAGTTGGTTAGAAACGTTACGCTCAAACTTTTTGTCTAAGAGCTGCGTGCATGTAATACATATTCTAAAAAACAACAAACAAAACCTAACAACATCGTTTATGTAACCCCTAGAACACCATCTAGAAAAATATGTAGGCTAAAAAGAATATTATCAGGTGTAGCATGACAAATGAGATGACTGTCATGTTGACAGCGTTGACAAAAACTAGTTGTACAGTGAGAATGGTTGCAGAGCAAGGGGGAGAAGGGAACTGAGCATTCAGAGTGACTTTGGAGTTCATAGTTGAAAGTCCTGATCACATCGGAAAAGGATGGAGAAGAGGCAGATCAGGAGCACAGAGTGTATGTGCTCGAGTGATAATTAAAATCAATTTTGAAAGAGATTCCCTCATGAGCAAAGGAGAAAGGAGTTAAGGACAGAGTGCTGTGGAATCCCCAGAAGTATAAAATACAATTAACGGTGATAAGGAATGTTTAAAGCAAAGACTCATTCCATAAACTTAAGAGTTTAAGAAGAAATTTTAAAAATGAGCAGTTTCTTCTTCGATATGTATTTATATGCAACATTTGTGTTTAAGTTGGTGGTATTTATTTTCATTTTCTTTTTTGGCAGTGGGATCAGATCTCAAAAATAGGAAAAAATCTCAGGATTTGAATTTCAGGAAACGCTGGAAGCTGAAGGAAGAAAACCCATTTTCTGATACACATTTTAGTTCTGTAATTTATGTTGATTGCAAGGGAAAAAATGTTGTTTTACCTTCTATTGAGTTAAATAATATGCTGAATTGAATTAAAACTCCATTAAACAGGAAGGGATATTGAATAAACCAGTATATTTACATGAGAAGTTCCATTAAACCCTAGAGAATAATAGTGAGTAAAATAAACTGTATAATCTTTTATCCAAATGAATAAAAGGAGCATGAAAGCAAAATCATTTTGATTTTCAGGGTGATACTGCCTGACTCTTTGTTGTTTTTTTAAAGTGCACGTGCATTTACATACATACATGAGGAAGAGAAGTAGATGATGATGATGCCTCCTTTCTTCGCTATATCCCTTACGTGTGAGCATAGGGTCTCTTGAGTGGAACTTCTCAAGTTTCAGACACATTAAGTAACAGAGGTGTCTTCCTTCATCATCAGGAAAAAAAGCAGGTGCTCCCAGCTCATGGCCTCTCCATCTGGGTGAAGTCTAACCTGTGAGGTGTATGAGGCTCCAGAATTGGCAGGCTCCTGACTTAAAGAGGAGCTCTGCTGGAACACAGATGTGCATGTCAAGAAGACATCAGTCTAGCTACCAGCATCAGCTGCATTCCACTGACCTGAATGATGGGTTCCTTAGCGTTCCTTAAATAGAGAACTGAGCTTGTGCTCATTTTAGCCATATCTTCAATCAGCAATGCCCTCTGGGCAAGTAATTTCTTTATCGTATTAGGTGTTAAGATCCTTCTGAAATGAAAGTAACTTGTAATAACGTACTTGCTGAAGCAAGAAGACTAAGGTAAGTTTTGAGGCAGAGAAAACACCAATGTAAGAACATGGGTTCACTGTCAAAAGATCCCTCAGCTGGAAGGGTTTTGAGTGAGGTCAGTCCTGGGTGGAGCTGAGGAGCTATAGGCGTGTTTATAACTAATTTTTGAAATGCTGCAAGTGTAGCTCACATTATAAATAACCATATGTTTGTTAAATAACTGAGGGAAGGGAAACCTGGGAAAAGTTTGTCCAGACATTTATAACTTTTTTAAAGGGCAGTTGATTTTTTCCATATGATTTCCAGGCTAAAAAACCTATTTTCATCTCTTGAGACTGCACACTGTTGTTGAGAGCTGCACTAAAAGAAAAAGCAAAGCTATCATCCAACCCTAAATGCAAAACATGAGAATGCTTGGGATTTAAGCAGATGATCGGTCGGTTATGTAGCTTTTCTTTTACAGCAGAGTTCTAAGCAAATCTTCCTTGAAAACTTAATTTGGTGTTTTTTTCCTCCTCCCAAAGTCCAAGGGGCTGGTTGTATGTGTGAACTGAGAAAGAAGAGCTTGTACTGCCTGCCAAGCTGAAGATGAGTATATGAAATATAATTTATCCTCATCGTAAGGAACGTAGTTTCTCTATTTTGGATTTTGTACTCAACTACAATATAGATGTATCACAGAAATGGTGATGAGTTTTATGTGAGGAGTATACAATAAAAGTGTATTTTTGAAGTAAGAGCAAGAGTAGTTCACAGTGGAAAAAACTGAAATAGATACAGATTACTCTGCAGACACCATTGTAAATGTCAAGTAGAGTTTGACAGCTGGTAAGTTAGAGACATAATTAAATATATATATATATACGTGTACAGACTGCCTTTTAGCACACAGAATTGGCATGCAGCAAAATAAGAAGGTGAATGACATATGGGGGATTAAGGCAGCTGAGTTCTAGTGGAAACTGCAGGCAAGCAAGTAAGCCTTTGAGACAAAGACAGCTATAGCAGTGGTGCTACTAGCATGTGTTTGTTGTTTCATGGCACAGCAGTCTACAGTAATTAAAGGAAGGTGTGTCCAGTGTAGTACCCTACCCCAGTCGGGGCCTCTGTAATGCCAAAGAGAGAAAAGCATCAAGAGGAAGGGCAAAGTTACTCCCTTAACAGACTGCTCTGGATGACTGTCCTTTGTGAGAGAAACGGGCAATACTGTCCTTGCATTCTGAGCTGGACTGTTAGAAACTGTGGTGGATTGGGTTAATAAAGGTATCTAGGGGTAATCCATTTTTAAGCAAAAAACAATATTTCTGACAAATGTTGTTGTTTTTTTTAATTATTTTGTATTTAGGTACCTGCTCAAGTATTTATAGGAAATTAAACTTTGAAGGTGGAATACTTTATATATTATTTCCATATTTATTTATTTTTTGGCTTCACTTTCGGTTACAAATACTTGGCTGTGGCCCCACAGAAGGAGAGATTAGTTTGGTAATGTGTATTGTTTCAGGAACTATCTTTTTGTTTATTTACTCATCTTTGGCTTTTGTCTCTTGCTTGGATTTCTCTGGATGTCGGCATTTCAGTTCTATTCAACCATTTCAGTTTTTTCAGATGTATTTGTTAAGTCAATGTTCTGTGAATCAGCAGTATTGCCCAACGTGCTCCAGCCTATTGTATGAGGAGATTCTGCTGAATCACAAATCATGGTGTACCCCTTAAAAAGAAAATACTTTAGTCTTAACTAGAAACAGATTTTCTTTACACATGAAGTGAAACATCGTGAGTTGTCATTAAGTCCTGAGTTTATTATTTTGATTGATCTGATGAAAATTTTATCCAAACAGTATTTGTTGCTAGAGTTTTAGAGAAAGTCATTACTCACCTGTGGGAAGATCATAGCTATATACCTTTCCAAGGCCGTAAACCCACAGCTGGGAGCTGTAGTCCTTCCAGCAGGTGAAGGGCTTCTCTTCATTTCTGCCTACCAGTCTAGTGAACGGCTTTAAGATGAGAAACTGCTAGGCAGAAAAGGATCCTCTTTCTCCTAATTAGAAAGTTAGTTAGAAAACCAAGAGAGGCTGCACTGTTCTGGTTTTAAAGTCTTGAAGGATGTGTGGACCAGAAATACTCAGTTCATTTCACTAGTTGTGCTAATTTCTCTTGTTGGTATTGAATTGGTTCATGTTGAAGAACTTTAATTAATAGTTATGCATGCTCTATGTAATCTCTTAACTGGTGGAACATTGTTTCTAAATCATACCATTCTTAAAAGTAAAAAAAAATAAATGTATTTTTTAACATTTGTCTTAAATTTCTGTTTTAAAAATGCCTCTATATAAGAAAGAGTCATTCATTACTTTAGAGTCAGATAGTGTGGGGAAAATAATAAACGTGGAGATTAATGCATGTTTAGATATTTATGTGGCACAGCTTTGTGGTAAGCAAACTGAAGTATGTCAAGTCGGTGTAAAGATTGTATTTCATTATACATAACTCAATGTGTACTGAAAAAATCTGAAAAAAAAAGTAACTGCAATATGGTGTCTTAAGTGATTTTACAACACCAGGACCTACATGTGGTGTAGGTCAAAGTGAAGTGTGAGAGCTGTGGGAGATAATGGCAGTGCACCATTTACACCCCTTTCAGAATGAGGTTAGATGGGTGTCTGCTCACAGGACAAGGCACACAGGTAAGGCTACAGCAGTTCTGGCCGTGGCAGCCTCATCATCCTTGCTTTCCCATGTGGAGATGCAGCATTCCTCATGCTGGTCCTGCAGCACACCTTCTGCTCAGGAGTCGGCCAGCTGTAGTTGAGAGGGACGGAAGAAGCTAGAAAAGCCCAGGTTTGTCTGAAGTTGTCTTATCGTTCTTCCTGCAATCTGTAAGCATGAGTGTAGGCTATCTGCTGTATGGCATGTTTTCTGGATCATCTTGAGGGAGGTGCTAGCTGAAGCGCACTTCACAGAACTTGAAGTTAATCTTGCTGAGACGAAAAACAATGAAATCTATTGTAAACAAGGTACTGAATATATGTGTTCAGTTCCCATTACTTACAGAACTGGGGAGAAAATGTTCTCTTGCAAAGTTGAATTTTAGTTCATATTACACTTTGGAACATTTAAGAGTCATCAGTTAATAGCTGTTTCCCATTCTGAAATTCTGTTCTTCGTATTCAGTTGTCAGTGTTACAGTGTGCATAGGTTAAAGCTGAATTACTGTATTCTGTAAATTCCATATCTTTAAATGTGGAATAGAAGCGGCTGCCCAGGACAGATGAGTGTGAAACTGCCCAGGGAGGTGGTAGAGGTGATAGGTGGACAGTTGGACTGGATGATCTTGTAGGTCTTTTCCAACCTTGGTGATTCTGTGATTCATCTCCCTGTTGATGCCTTCCTGGTGTGGTTATCACTGTTCATTTATTTATTTAGTCCTCTGACGTTGCTACTGTTTGACTTGCAAGTTCATTTCTTGTCTGGTTTTAAGTGTTTCTAAATTTGTAAGGAAGAGTTTCATCAGAAAGGGGGAGATGTTGAAGAGGCTTGGCAACTAAGTCTCCTTTCCTCTTTGTTAGATCTTGAGGGTAAAGTGCAGCAGCAGGGCAGCATAGGGAAAATGTATACTCCTTCATGAGAATCTTGGTTGGGATTCTCAGCCTGGGATTACTCTTAATAAAACCCTATTGATTCACTGCAGGACAAGAAAACAGCAACAAAAAACATAATTCGTTCAGAAATTCTTGAATTTTCTTTCAGATTTTTGGAATTGCAAGTTTTCCTAAAAAAAAAATAAAAAAAATCTGCCTTGAGCAGTGCTCAGATTGTATTTATTAAATATAGTATTTTATCTTTCTTTGTGATCATGTGTAGAGACTCAGAAATGGTTTAATGCAATCAAATTTTCCCTGTGAAGGGAACATTTAAAATATTTTTTCCATTGAGAATTTTCTTTGATTCTGAAAACTGTGAGGACGAGAATTTAGGGAGAATGGAATGAAAACCTTCTATTGGTTGCCATTATAGTGTGCAACTCTCTGGGGTTAATTTGAATTCCACTGTGCTTCATTGTGTACTGTGTGTTCTCCAGTGTCTGTGCACATTTGGTAGGACAGACAAAATAGAAAAAAATAAGACTTCTTTCTAAAGAGTCTTTTCCCTCTTGCCTTATCTGTTCTGCTATCTGCAACACTTGCCTAAGCCTCATTCTCTTTTATGTGATATTAACAGCCATACTGAGTGTAATACTGTCAGAAGGACTAAAGGGTATTTAATTATTCAACTAGAATAAACTAGAAGGCAGTGCAACAGCAGCAGCTGTAACATAAGACACTGGTACTTAAATCTCCAAAATATAAGAATTGTTGAGTAATAATTCGGTATTTGTGTCCCCCTGGTTAGAAGGAAAGTCATAAAATTCTGAGCATTGAATGTTTGGAGAATGGAAATGAGCAATGAGCTTGTCTTCAGGATCTGCTTATACTTCGTGTATGTCCTTAGGCATGATGGCAGTTGATTACTGTTGCATGAGAAGAACAGCAAGTTACCAGATAGATATACACTATTCCTATACTGAGTTTTTCAATAGGAAAGAATTATGTAATAGCATTTTTTGTGCTTTATTTCCAGATAGGTTTGTCACTTCTACAGATCGTATTCTGCACGTGTATGTGAAAATTTAATACTTGTTGAATAGCTCAGCAATTCTCTTGCGTATTTTTCATGTGCAGATTAATTGTACAAGTATGCTAGTGTTTGCGTGGGTTTGAATTTGGGCTGTACTGCGTGTTCAAAAGAAGGAATTGAATGCTAGAATATTTTTTTAAAACTTCAAGCATTGCATACAAAAAAGAAGGACAGGACTGTACTTACCAAATACAGTTAAGATAGTTAAAAACAGAGTGTTTTTGTCTCATGAAATTACAACGTTACCTGCTGTGAATCTGCAGAAGTAAACTGCAAACACTGTGCATTAATGTGCCACTCAAATATGTCTTGGTGTTTCTTGAATCAGGAACCATCAACTGGTCCCAGAGCTGTAGGCTACTGGAGGCTGGGAGAGTACCACTCACTGCTTTGTTCTTACGTTCTTCATTAGCGTCTATTTTTGCCATTGTTAAAGAGGATACTGGCTGAAGTGGATCGTAGGTGTTTGAGTTGTTTTTAGTCTGTTTTTTATGGTCTTTAATTTTACATTTAAGTTTAAAAAAAAAAAATGAAACAATGAGTACTATGGAAAATTGTGCTTTGTGGATAGTGTTTACATAGAAGTTTAAAATTCTGGAAAAGGGTGATGCTGTCGACACAACGGAAGGAAGGAACACCATCCAGAAGAACCTGGACAAGCTCAGAAAGTGGGTACCCAAGAACCTAGTGAAGTTTAACAAGGCCTTGCATGAGGTGTTGCCCTTGGGTCAAGGCAGTTGCCAATAAGAGTCCCAGGTAAGACTAAGAGAACTCACTGAGAGCAGCCCTGAGGAAATCTTGAGTGTCTTGATGGATTAAAAGCTGTCTGTGAGCCAGCAGTGTGCACCTGCAGTATGGAAGGCTGGTAGTATCCTGGCCTGCATCAAAAGAAGAGTGGCAGCATGGAGAGGAGGGGATAATCCCCATTTTCTGCCCTTACGACGCTCCACCTGCAGCATTATGACCAAGCCTGGGGCTCCCTGTACAGGAAGGATGTGGAGCTGTTGGAACAGGCCCAGAGGGGAGCCACAAAAATTATAATAGAGGGCTGGAGCACGTCTCTTATGAACAAAAGTTGAAAGATTTGGGTTTGTTTTGTTTGAAGAAGAGAAGGCTCTGGGGACACCTCCTTGCGGCCTTCTAGAACTTGAGCAGAGCTCCCAAGCAGGAAGGAGTCTGACTTCTTACATGGTCTGATGGTGATAGGACAATGGGGGGTGTCTTTAAACTAAAAGAGGGGAGATTTAGGTTAGATGTTAGGAAGAAATTCTTCACTCAGAGAGCGGTGAAGCACTGGAACAGGTTGCCCAGAGGAGCTGTGATGCCCCATCCAACACGTGAGGCCAGGTTGGATGGGGCCCTGGGCAGCCTGCTCTAGTGGTTAGCTGCCCTGCCTATAGCAGGGAGTTGGAACTGGAGGATCCTGAAGGTCCCCTCCAACCTAAGTCAGTCTATGATTCTGTGATTAATTTACACAAATTGAGAAAATGCTTTTTTTTTTTTTGCAAGACTAAGTTACATTTTGTGTGGATTAAACTGCAAAAATTATTTTTTTTAGAATATGGTTTCTAAGTCAGGAAATGACAAACAAGAAAATTACTAGTTTTTGGTTTTCTTTTTAGTGTGTTTCCATTCAACATTAGGAACAGTGGCAGACTGTAGCAGAGCCATATGTTTCTGTCCTTAGAATCCAAGTGCTTGGATTTAATGCTATTCTTTTACTTACGGGAACAGAAAACTCCAGTCTGCTGGTGTTTAAAGGATTGGTTTAATTAATGCAAGTCTGTATTCAGACTTCAGCTATGTGTATAATTTTTTTCTTGTTTGGAGGGAGTGGGAAAAGACTAATAAGATGCAGTAGCTAGCTTTGAAATTACTATTTTTATCTAAACAGACAACTCTTCCTGATTCATTCGATAGGTTTATGCAGCCTGTATAGTATCTGTAAAATTCTAGTGCACATATGTTTTGAGGGAGGAAAAAATAAGGTGAGTTTCCTGTTAAACATTTAAAAGGTTGCACTAAAACAAAAGCTAAATCATGGCCTTTTCCGTTTTTCACGCTGGGCTCCCTACTGCTGTAGTTGGTGGTGCAGCATTCCCAAATAGCCATACAAGGCCTTCTTATGCATCAAGGCTCATCAGAGCAGAGTAAGGAAAGAATGAACAGATGTCGTGCTCTCTTGCAAAATAGTTCACTGCCACAGTCTTCAGATATGTTATTTTTGGTCACGTTCATTTTTCTGTTGAGTTTTTAGGTGCCTAGATGGAAGGCAGCTGTCTGTACCAGGGGTAAACAACAAGCTGTAATGCTCCTGTGGGTGTTTTGACCTACCAGTGATGGCCTGAGACAGTTCTGTGTAAAACTTGTTGTGTTATGTGGCTGCTTTTTTCATCCTGTAAATATGATCTCATGCATCATATCTCCAGTCCTGCTTCACACATGCAAGAGGTGATGGTGTGGCTCCTACAGGCCTCAGTTGGTTGTGATGTGATGTCCAACCAGGGTGCAGCCAGGCCTGTGGGTTTGGTGGTAATAGGGCAGTCTGCAGGCATACCGAGCAGCGTGGTGACAATGTGGCAGAAAGGCTGAGTCTGTGGGAAGTAACAAATGTTGGAGTTCTGAGTACAAGTGAAAGCCACCTTGTGCTGTTTAAGAGGTGAACTTGGCTGTGGCTAGAGAATAGATCGTGGACATAAGTGATGGCCTTGTTTTACTCATTAAACCTGAAGCAATTAAGTAAATATAACGTGCCAATAGCACGGCTCTGTGTCTGCACGTTGTCTTCAGAAGGAAATGGGTTAGTGCTGTTAGAAAAAGCAAATTATTTTTAAATTAGTTCTGTTGTTTCTGCAAGTAGACCTTAATTAATTGAATGTGATCAGAATAGTGCAAGCCAGTTCCTGAGTGCCTGATGGCTCCTCTGTCCTTTAGAATTTACACATATGCGAGCATGCATTTTTAAACTGATCCTGGACCTCCTGACTTTGGGGTAGTTATGTTATTTCATGAGCAATGTCTGGTTGTAGCACAATGTATATAAAGCTTATATTTAGTGCATAGCATTTTCAGAGTGACAGCTAAAAGAAAATCCTTAACAATACTAACATGTAGTAATGTTCACAAAATGTGCAGAAAGTCTTTTTTGTATATATAAATTCCATGTCATGATAGTCACGAGTCTCTCAAGCTGTGCATTTCTGTTTGATTATTCTTGCCTTTATTGAATGGTTGAAGTTGCTCAGCCTTTGGCCTCGAGCCATTGTAGCATGCCTCAGGTGGTAAGTAAATTGCCTACAAATGTGCAGCTTGTCGTGCCTTACTGCTTAAGTTATTCTTTGGAATAAATTTAGTCTCATAATAGGCAGACACATCACGAGGTAAAAAAAAAAGCATTAGACAGGGACAAAGTATTAGCCTTGTAAAATCCAAAGTTGAGTCACTTGTCTTTCATAGAAAGTAATAAATAGTAAAATTAATGGCATACATCTGTGTTGAAGAGTTTTGCAGAATATTAGCATATCATAGGAGACTGTTAAAGAAGTACCCCTTTGCTAGTCCTGTGGTGGGGGTGTGCTACCATCTAATGGTGATAATTGCTCCCCTTTTTCTTTGGTACAAAGAGGTGAGGTGCCTTAGAGATGCCTGCACCCTAAAAATCACCAGTGAATTAGAACATATTCATCCCCTTTAGTGGTAAAGCCAGTCTAGGGTGAGAGTGTGTTTTATAGTTGTAGAGTCAATGTAATACAGTTCATGTGATGGTTTATTTTTAATGTGGTATTTCTGAAGAGTCATGCCACAGTCTCTTTTGGAACCAAGGTGGTTTTTCCATCTAAAATACCCTCCAGTTGCGTGATTTGAAGTAACTCAGCAGCTCAAGAAAAAATAAAGGAGAAACATTGAGAACATTCAACTTTCTGCATAATAGACTTTGTTCTTCCGGAGCATACATAGCAATGCACACAACAGAAATCACTCAAATATCAACCTTGGTTTATGTTGCAATTGGATTACCTAATGATAGATGCTTTTATACATTGTTCTTCTTATTTTTTTTTAATTGCATTGCAGTATATTTTGCTATGTTTGATATATGACTTTGGGTTTTAGAATGCATCATTTCTGATAGCACTAAGTTATTTATTGGTTGGCTTTTTAAGGAGATTGTATGCTATTATATCATGCAACATTCAATAAAACTGAAATGTATTTGTTAGCCTGTATCTCTGGTTATTGCTATGGATGTCAGATTCAATCTTACCATAACAGTTGCTTTGATTTCTTAATTCACAGAACTACTGAATGGTTTGGGTTGGAAGGGACTTCAAAGCCCATCCAGCCCCAACCCCTACCATGGGCAGGGCTGCCACCCACCAGCTCAGGCTGCCCCATCCAACCTGGCCTTGAGCACCTCCAGGGATGGGGCACCACAGCTTCTCTGGGCAGCTGTGCCAGCACCTCACTGCCCTCTGAGTGAATAATTTATTCCTTATACCTAATCTGAATCTATCCTCTTTCAGTTTAGAATCATTCCCCCTTGTCTTATGTCTACATGCCCATGTAAAAAGTCTTATAATTCTTGATACTTCTCCATTCTGGATGTAAAGTGTAGTAATTAGTACCTTTTGATTTTCAAGTCTGGACTGTAAGAACATGCAATCTGAAAAAGTAATAAAGTATGAAGACCCTTGGAACCTAGTAGACAACCTTTAAAATCCATAATGTATTGGAACATATGAACTTTGCATTCTTTTTGGTAGTCCTCATTTCAGAGCGTCAGATTGTAGATAAAAACTCAACTTTTAAAATATAAATCAGTAGGGCTTGAGCCCAAATGAGCACATGGAATAATTTGTGACCTTAAAAAGCAGCAAGTATAATGCAGTGCTTTTCTCTTTCATTTACAATGTTTTTTTCACAAATCCATCTTAGCTATCTCTCTTCCAAAACAACATTAGCCTGCTTAATAATGACATAAAAGAATTGATCACTTGTAGTCCTTTTTAAGATTCACAAGTGTTTTAAGGAGTTCTGTTTATACATGTGGAACAGTGATCTCCACAGGTAGCATTTTCCATGTTGTGGCCATTAGCAACCACAGATAAATTTCGTCATGCCACTCAAAAAATACGGAGAGCTATGCAGAGTATTAGCCAAGTGAATTATGGTCCTTTTAAGCTCTAAAGGAGGCTCTAAAAAGTAATTGAGTAATCACTGTTATAACAACATAACACCTCAAATTAGACTTTTACTTTGACGAACAGTGTAGGATAGTGATTTATTATAAATACTAGAAGGCAGTGGTCTCCTCAGATGAGTTCTGGCTCAGTAACAGGATTTGCTGTAGTCATTTTAGAATCACTTAGGATTTCCCTTATAGTCCTCTTGTGCTAAATTTGGTGCACATGCCTGCGTGTGTGCACTCAGCACGTGAAAAACTCGCTAACCAGAACTTGAAGGAGTTTTTATGTATCTGCTCACATGTGCCAAGAAGATAAACCTGCTTTAGCAATTTAGTAAGGAAAAATAATGTTGTGACCTCTCCAGACCTTCCCACAGTTTTCTATCTGGGGGTTGAAGTAGTGTTCCCACAGTTTCAGATGAAAGTTTTGGGTAGAGTTTTAGTGTATTACAGCACCAAGAACCTGAACTTCTGGTGCTGGAGCCAGTGCGCCTGTGGGTTTGGAAATGGTTTTACAGTACAGCTTCTGATGTACAAGTTACTCTGTGTTGACAATTGCATTTGATCATCCTCGAGGTCTCTTCCAACTTTTATGATTCTAGGAACTCTTGAGCCACCTTGCTTTGGAAAAGTGGTATTTTATTCATTTTTTCCGTGTTTTCTTTCTTTTTCTTATTATTTCTCTGTGAAAAAAAAAAAAATGTCAGGAAAATGACAGCAGAGCAATTGGAATTCTTTATGTGAAGTTAAGTAGAAGCAGCATACTTACTAGCACTGCAGTAGGAACAAATGCAGCCTATGAGTGTGATATTTATGGCCAAAAAGAGGTTAACGTAATATATGGCTATAAACATATTTAAAGAAGTAATGAGTAAATGTAAAAGAAATGTTGTGGTTTCTTAGTTAAAATCATACTTTGCAGAGTGCGGTGAGGTAGTTGTAAGAGCCTGCTGCAAGATTTGTTCCATTTGCTGTTATGTTCAGCTCTCATGCACTTAATTTTGTAGACTGAAAGAAAAATATGAGTTTTCTAGAATAATACAGCTTTTCATTTTATTTTGCTGCTTTATCTAAGCAGATGAATCTGGTAATTCCTTGAATGGGAAATCTGCCAGTTGAGAGAAACCTAGAGGGCAACAAATGGGCAGTGATGACAGAATGTTTTGAATGCTGGGAATGTTGGTCTGATTCCAGCTTGTTTAAAAATATATTTGTCTAGTGGAAGGTAATGCTGAACAGACAGATAACTCAGGAGATTTCCTAGGCATTACACACGTGCATATACGTACGCACAAAGAGTTTTGTGGGGTTTTTTTTCTGCAGGCTTCATCCAGATGAATTGAACTGCAAAATTTTTCAGTAATAAATAAATAAATAAGGGCAGGACACAGGAGAACGAAATCAAAGCAACTCTGCCTCAGGGCTGCAAAGGATCTCTTATCTTACCCTGCTGTGCTGAGGTTCTGCAAAGCATACCTTACCTTTAGGAGGAGTCTCCAAAGAGTGGGAGCTGCTGCACTGTGTTTGTGCCGCAGTGACTGGAGGTGTGGGAGCAAGGTGAAGTGAGGACATGGAAATGGCTGCCATGGAGCTCAGCACTGCTTTACTGAGGTGCTGTCTGCATGGGGAGCAAGGTGTTTCTCTTGTTCTTTAGCTGCTGTAGATGCATGCTTGTGGAAGTTGTGCTGCTGGGCATAGCCATTTTTTGAAGGAAACTTGAAAACCTGAGTTAGGATTAAGATACTGCGGGATCTTAGATACTGGCCAAAAAAAAGAAAAGCATAAGAACAAGGGCAGTCCTCTGTTTCCCATATTTTGTTCTGGCAGCAAAGGAATTGTCTGAGAAGGTTCTTGTCCCCTGTGCACATGAGCTTGCTGTTCTCCCAAGGTTTAATTGATGACATAGTCACTCCTAACGTAATTTGTTCACTACAGTCTAAGTTAGTTTAAATACTTTTTAACACTCTCTGAACTCTTAGTATCATTTTGACATTAGCAGTTATTCCACAGATACTGAGGGGCAGAAGTGTTCAGCAGGAGTGTATGGAACAGTGATTACCACAAGCGAGAGAGTTAGTCTATCCGAGTGAAGCCTCAGCCAGAACAAGAAGCATGACTGCAGCCTGAAATTACAAACTGCAGTGGAGAGAATGGGGAATTTGGCTAGATTTATTGCTACCCTGGTAAAAATTAACTTTTCAATACCCATCCTCCAGAATTCCTTAGCAGAACTTCTCAGCCTCTGAGGCCTATGCCTCATCATTTTCCTAAGTAATTTCAAAGTGACTGTAACGCCCTGCATCTCACTAAAACACTTACATGCAAAGCAAACAAAATTTGTAAAAACAAATGCAAAAAGCTATTAACGATCCTTCTTTGTTGCTGCCATCTTTGGTGAAATTCTTTGTTGGCTTCAGTGAATCTTTTCTACTATTAGGTGGTTCTTCTGCAGATGTAATGCGAGGAAGCTACTCCTTCTAATGGGGACTGAATATTCATGTAATCTAGCTTTAGGCATCAGCATCCATATACATATACTTAAGTTGGAATCAAAGTTAAGTGGTGTGAACATCTTTGACGTGTTCCATCATGAAATAAAAGGCTTCTGTTTTGTTTAATACAGCTCAATAAAAGCAGACACCTTTCTGTGCAAATTGCTGCTTGCACTTCTCATAGTTTTCTCAATTTTCAGAGTTTAGTTTCCAAGATGAAAAGGCTGACATGGCTTCCAGAGGTGCAGGTTACTTCCCTTTTGCTTTGAAGTCAGTGATCCTTGCACTTCTCAGACCCTGAAAATAACTTTTTAATGCTGATTGTAAGTAGCATCACCTACTGGCTGCACGAAATTCAGTGCTTTAAAAGTTACATGAAGATCCAACGTTATGTTATGGGATGTATAAGACTGTAAGTAGCCTTTGCTGTCATTCAATTTACTATCCTTAGTTATGTAACTTTCAGAGGATCCTTCAGCATTCGAAAAGTTTATTGAACAGAAAATTTATTAAATGCAATTTGTGTACAGATAAGCATTAAGCATTGTGAGACACTAAATGGTGCTGGAAGTAACAAGCATTTTCCTTGGTTGTTAAAGAAATGATGTTTAGAACAACATAATCAGGACCTTTGGACTTGCTGGAATAGCAAACCTTCAGGATTTTTTTTAAGTTCTGATACTTGATAAAGGTACTTTGTGATGACTTCGGAGGGTACTTCACAAACTTCATGGTGCCTGAACGTAATATAAGACAGAAAATAAAGTATGGATTGGCTAAATAATTTAAATAACCAATTAATAACACTAAGATCCTGACTGTGCGTGACCTTTCAGTAAAGAACAGACTAGTTGGTACCAACAGAGAGTTGGTAAAAATCTGCGGGCTTTATTTGCTAAAAATACCTCTTGATGTAGATGGGAAAATAGAAGAAAATGCACCAAAGGTGGTTGGATCATACTGTTCATGGTATCAGAATTGTGTTAGAACAAATAGCCTGACGTAACTAAGAGACAATACTTCACTCAAATTCCTTGCAAAGATTTATCCCAATCTCATTCTGCAAACAAAGTTTTCTCATATGTGCTACTCAAAAGAGATGGAGTTGATATCACCATAGAGCTATGGATACTCATTTACTCCTGTAAAGCATATGACTACAGGGCAGCTAGTGTCAACCAGCAGGTTAGCAGATTAATCCATCAACTGGACCACAATTTAGAGTAGTTACTTCCTGTAACATGCAGATGATAATCTTGGCATCTTTTTGTTATTTCCTGGAACTTCACTTCTGCTGCAGGCTCTTACTATATTTTATTGAAAGGTTCCAATGTGGTGAAATATTCGGGCTCCTGGCCAGCTCAAAGGTATGGGATCCTTAGACCAAGAGACTGCCAGAGCAGTTTTCCTAGCACAGAATCTCTGTGATAGTTGTGAGTTGTGTTCTTTTGTGGGGGTTTTACTGGTGGTGATTGCTGTTGTTTTGTTTCTTTGTTTTTGTCTGCAATTTTGAACTGGCCAGATTTTCCTCAGCCCTGTTTTCCGCAGATTAACTCATGTTTCTACTCTTTATTTAATTCAGTTTATTCCTCTAGCGAGTATTCTGGAATGTATTTTTAATACCCAGACAAGTATAACCTATCACCACATGTCAAGCATTTTAATCTGGGGAGGATTGTAATACGCGTAGTTAAACTGTGAGTAGTTTAATGTAGACATCTCTTGCCGCTACAGTACTACAAAAGATTTAAGTAAAGGAAAAAAGTCACAAGGTAATCTGCAGCACAACAGAGTTTCTCTGTCTACAGTCATAAATCTTATCCATAGCAATAGCTGCTTAATCAGTGCAAACTTTGTATGAGCGGAAAGAACATCTCTTGTTTGATGTTTTTAAGACCTTTGGTCTTAGTGAATTCAATATGTAAATTTGTGTCCTTAATTTTCTTATTAAATTCCTTCTTTTCTATGTAAATATCACAGCAAGCATGTGTTATTTTAACGTGAAGAGATTGTTATCATAGGATAATATAGGATAGGATAATAATCTGATTCAGGTTTGGAAGTGATGTTGAGAGATGTCTTGTCTGACACACAACTTAGAGCAGGACCAGCTCCGGAGTGAAACCAGGCTGCTCAGGGCTTGGTCTGATCAGGGCTTTAAATGTCCAAAGATGGAGATGGCACAGAATGTTCTTGCAAGAAAATCTGGTGTCTTTCTAATGCTGAAGATACTAGTACTCCATATAAAAATCTAATTTTCAAACAGCTATTACTGCTAACTGTGCTTTTTGAAGATGAGATCACTTCTGCTGTGCATTATAGAACAACTCTTTATTTGCACTCAAAATGCCATCTGCATTTGTGCAGTATCTAACTGCTTAGCCTGCCGTGCTCTTCCAAGTGTACACTAACTGAATGGTGACTCCAGCTGTAAATACCATTCTTAGATGATTCTTCTCTTCTCAAACTCTTTTTTTTTTTTCTATTTCTATTTAAAATAGTACTGTATAACCACTCTGTAGTTGACGCTGGCTTAAAGAGAAAAATCTGTTGATGTAATGATGTTGGAAGTGATTTAAAGTGATATTATTTACCGTAAAGAACTATCTCAAATTAGAAATAGCATTGAGGAAATGCAGTTTCACTGACAATACAGCAGGCTCTTTCTTAAAACATGTAAATGAAGGTGATGTTGTACTTGCTGCCTTGCTTAAGTTCATGACTGTGATCTGTTTTATTAGAAATGACTAACAGCAGGAGGTTTTTCAACAAGTTATGCTACAAAATGTTCTGTAGATCAGTTCTGATGTTCATGCTGTTTAATTCCACTGCCTTTTAAAGGAGTGTTTGTAAATAGGAGTATGAAATTGTGACTTCACGCATTTCTTGCGAAATGACAAGCAGGGGAGATGGGGCTCAGAAAAAATGGGCAGGCTTTGGCTGTCGGGAAGTTGGCTCAGGCAGCGCTGGTGTCACTGGAACGAGTTTCCCAGTTTCAGGCCGGAGGGAAGGAGTGGGTGGAGAGTGCTTGGGAACTTGAGATTGCTGCTGCTGGGTTCACATGAAATCTCCAACTCTCCGACAGCTTAGCATTTAATAACCTGCTAGCTACTTTAACAGACAGCCTAAACACCTGCAATTGTCCTTTCAAAAGTCTAGCCTGGCAGTGTCCAAGTTACTGCCATCCATTAGCTACATTCTGAGACCAATGGTCAGTCTGTGATCACCAGTAGAGCTGGCTGATTCAAGCTAAATCACCTCATTTCTGATCTCTAAATGACTACATTTCAGCCCTGTCTTTTCTTGTTATACATTAAGCTACAGCTTTTGCAGTCACTCATTGGGACTGCGCTTATATTGACTTCTGTCTTTCCAGTCAAAAGGATGAGACCGTGTGTAGGTGGGTAAAAGATGGCAAGATGGTAGCATGTGTAAACTTGAACCTTTTGCCATATTTCAGTGTACTGTCTCAGAGTGAGGTTGTGGTTGTGTGCGTTCCTGGTAGGCTAGCATTTCCTAAGGAGTGCACTTGGTAGATGACCTGAAGTAAGTAAAATTTAAAATTTGAGCAAAAATTAGAGGGGTTGTGCTTATCTTATTATGGAGCTCTGATTTTAGAATCTGTACCACCTCCTGGGAAGTGGAACAAAAACCAAACCAAAGGCAGAGTTTTTTTCTGTTTAGAAGACAGTATCACAGTTTGTGTAGAGGTTCACTTATTGGAACCTGTCCAGAAAGAAAAACCACAGGGATGCAATGATGAAGTCGTTTATGTTACAGCACTGGAAAATTCAGCCCAAGAATTAATATTTTTTTCCTATCTTCATGAGATTTCTTTATCAAATGAATAGTTCTACAGCAGCATGCTCTGTAGCATTTCATGTCTATTTGCGTATAATTCAAACAGTTTTAAAATTTCTCTAGTCAGTTCTCATTCGTGAAGGATGTACAAGAAGTAAGTGTTGGCTTGGCTAGCGTACTTAGGCCATCTTCAGGAGGAATACCCTGAAAACTGCTCTCTGACCCAAACATACAAAAGCTTTTGAATAGCTGGAAAGCTGCCAATAGTTCTTCCAGTGTCCGTGTGTTTCCCTATTATTTTTGGCGCTGCACTAGTTCCATAACGCATATATTTCTTTTCTGTTTTCCTCCTGATAGCTCCAGCATTGCACTTAGTGGGCTAATCAAACAAATAACATTCTTCAGCCCTGTGAACTTGCTGTATGGCTGTTTTTTCTCTCCGCTCTAAGTAATGCAGATTTTCCATTGCAAAAATTTACCAGATAAGGAATGAACCAAAACATTGGCTTGAGAAATATTATTAGTCAAATGGGTCCACAGTACCGATGATTCAGTCATCTGTCAGTCTGATAAATGGATTAGTGTGAGAGGTGTTCCAGTGGGGAAATGCAGCCCATAGAGCTTCTAGCTAATTATATTTAAGTTGTTCGGTACTGCTGGGAAGCAGCATCCAGGCAATTACTGAAAGCTTTGATGCAGTGTGCACTATTAGAGTGTGTGTTTAGAAACTCATTACCCTTTCGTTCTTGTGCTGGATGGATTCTAGGAAGCTGATGTGAAACAGAGAGCAGGAATCAATAACTGAAAAGACATTTTAGTTAGCTTCTGATCCATTTCCTGATTCAGCAGCTTGCAGCCTCAAATGTTTCATACGTTTGCTGCAGTATAATGGGAAAATGTGACTTAAATATATTAGTTACCATATATATGCATCTGATTACAGTGGCATGCAGCTGAAGGTTCTCCCCAGATAAAGCAAAATAAGTCCTTTTGGGGTCAGACACCTCTGCAGTTGCCCCTGGCGTGCCTGGAGCACCTGCCCTGCCTGCCCCTGGGATACTTGTGCAACCATTTCTTCCTCTGCCTGACCTTGCACTGGTTATTTATGCCTCTGCAACAGCAAGATTATATTACTGCAGTGTCCGTCATTGCCTACATTTATGATTTCTTAGAAACTACAGTTCATCCAAAACAAAACCAGCGATAACTGGTTACGCATATTAAACCTCACTTAAGAAAATTGCACCAGCTCTGTCTTTGCTGCAGGCTGCAATTCCCATTACTGGTGCACTTCTAAAAACCTGTACGTGGTTGGCGTCATTCCGATGGGGAAAACAATTCATTTCACATGCTGTTCATTGGCTGGGTGCATCCAACATGTGTGTGATAAAAGTAACACACTATTTGTGCAACAAGGGGCCAAAGTAGTGTGCTTTTATTTTAAACACTCACTTACTAATAAGTTAATGGTGATTGTAGCGACAATGCAGAGCAGACAACATTTCATCTTTTCTGTTCTTTCTACTTTTCTACTTTTGCGTGAGGTAGAGTTAAATAGACGGTGCTTCTGAAGGTGATAAATCTTTCCCACCTACTTGCCAGATCACAGTTCGAATAATTAAGTGCATTTCTTTATGTCTCCATACCATGCTTTGTGTTTTACATTTCATAAAGTTAAGCAGAAATCCAACAACTTACTATCAAGAGACAAGTTTGTCATCTTCTGTTGTTTTTTTTACTTTTTCAATCTGGAGTTCTGAATTAGAAAAAACACATTTGTCCCGCTTGAAGGCTGCTAAGATAAATGCACTAATTGATACGTATGTGTATCTCTGAAAAAAAATTCAGATCACAAGGTGTGCTGTTGTAGGCCACAGCACCCATGAATCCATGTAGGATAAAGAATATTCTTACATTAGCAAGCATGTGCAGTGTCACAGAATCACAGAATCATAGGGGTTGGACGGGACCTCTAGAGATCATCAAGTCCAACCCCCCTGCCAGAGCAGCTCCCTAGCCCAGGTTGCACAGGTAGGTGTCCAGGCGGGTCTGGAACGTCTCCAGAGAAGGAGACTCCACCACCTCTCTGTGCAGCCTGTGCCAGTGCTCCGTCACTGCGCTGGGAAGAAGTTCTCTCAATACCTGCCTTGGCTGCTGATAGACAGATGAACATTCCATAAATCCATTAATAGAGCAGAAAGTACTGGTCTTCCAAATAAAGCGCACATATCTCCTGCTTCTAACACTATTGTACATGACAGTGGAGTATCTACCACACTGAAATATGTGGAGGAAACAGAGACCAGAGCTGGCAAAGCATCTGTGCAGACTAAGCCTTGGCTGTGACTGATACTGAGAGCTGCTGCTGTAACTCTGACTTCCAGTCTGGCTCTGGTGTTGGTTGCACTGAGTTACTGTTTGGGATGTTTATAGTTAATTTATCTGCTGACAGAGAGCCTGCATAGGAAGGATGGCAAGGTAGATCCAAAGCAACAATACCGCACTTCCACAGTTCATAATTTCATGATGTCCACTGGCTTTCAGAGAGAGTTAGTTAAGATGAAACATGAAAAGAATTTCTCTGTGCAGTGAAGGCTGCAAGTGGAAGTTTTGTGTTCCCTAGAGACACTTGCTTCAAAGTGTCGGCCCAAACTGTGAAACTGCACCCAAATGAGTGAAATATTCTGGGGAGAGGCTCTCAAGGCTGAGTATTTTAAGATTTGCTGGAAATATAGGGGTTATTTCTGAGGTTTCTTTGTTGCTTTCTCTCAGATTTTACCATGGGAAAACTTTTTGCACCAGTATTATAATGAATATTTATTTCAAAGTTAATTCTCTGATTTCTGACTGACTCATGACTTTGCTTCCTTTGTCTAATCTCCCTTCACCAGTCATCTATGGGAGATGTAAAATACAAAAAAAAAAAAAAAAAA